>CM035413.1:149060501-149305501 GCA_020310875.1 Ceratopteris richardii
AATATCCTGAGCACAAGGAGGGTCTAATGAGAAAGAAGGAAAAACAGAAGAAAGTAAAGAGCAGGAGACAGTACCTGCAGAAAACATTAAGAGAAACTTGAGCTCAACACTCATTTAAATACAAACGCAAGTCATTTATAAACCATTCCTTTGATTTTACTTTATTTCCTTATCCTCACTTTTCCCCATTAACATTTACCACACTTTAATTAACTTTTCTCACACAACCTCTCTTTTAATTACCCTCACACTCACCACTCTTTGTACACACCTTTTTTACACTTTAAATGCATATTTTTTTTCTACCACTCTTTTAACTTGCACTCACAACTACCACACTTTGAAACTATTTACTTTAACCACTTTAGTTACACACTTAACCCACACCACACTTTAAACAGCACTCACATACACCGCTCATTAATTATCCACTTCAATTAAAATTTCATAATTAAATAAATCATTTAAATTAACCTTAGTTTAAGTTTTAATTAAATCAAACCTTAGGATTTAATTGCACATACATGATTAAATAATTAATTAAACCATATTTTAATTTTTATTATTGAACCAATGTTTAGTTATAGATTAATTTCCTTAAATATTAATTATTTTAACCCTTGGAACATTCTAAAACCCTAAAACCCCTACTTAAAATCCATCAAAAACTCATGAAAACCCTTTAAAACCCTTCTAAACCCTATCTCTAACCCATGATAAATCATCTAAACCCTTAACATTAACCCAATGGAATCATTTAAGATCCTTTGGATTAATCCTACTGACTTAACTTATATAAACTTATGAAACCCTAGGGGTATATACTCATCTGTCTTATATGTATCAATTTAAAACATTCATTAAATGAGTAATTAGGGTAACCCTAATATGAACACATATTCTTCATCATTTCTTGTACCTGCAAACACTTCAAAAGTAGTTAATTCAATCCAGAAAAACTGATCAACAGTGAAAAAGAGGTTTAGAATTCACCAATTAAGTTGCTTTTATTTCCTCTGGTTATCAACTGGAAGATGCAAATCTTCCCGACATCCACCGCCACCAAACCTGCACATCGTCCTCGATGGGCCAACTTGCAGATTAAGGGAAGCGGCATTTTCAATGATTATCCTGAAATTAAATCATAGAAAAGCATCAATTCTTTTTATAAACATCTTTTAACTTATCAAATTTTTAATCTTTTCAACATGCACATGAAGTTTATTTAAATTATATCTGGTAATGAAAACATATTAAAGTATAAAGGTAAGCTAGTAACCTGTTCAGTCAACAAACATTAATTTACATTTCATCCATTTATAAACTATGTAAAGATTATAAAACATAATTCATTTTCATTCATTCAAATGCAGGTTTCGTCATATATATGCATTCACATATGAACAATCAAGCATGCCAAAGAAATCTACTAAATCTACTTGGACAGACAGCCGCCTTGTATGCCCAATTTTAATCACTAGATGTGTTTTTTCACAACTAGTTTCTTCATATACATATGATGTAAACTTCATGTCAATAATAAATGTAAATACCTTTTTGGGGTGGAAGAAGGCATAACTTCCATGTCAATATTCTTTTTTTTTTTTTCTTCGCTACTTTTTTGTTTTTAAAGGGGAAAGGCTTAACCCCTTAATCCGAGCTAAGGATCTAGCTGCATGGACAAGAAAGATCTAGGTTTTCACAGACATGTATCATGCAACAATATGCTCCTACATATATACAACTACTTTCGTTATCTAAATGAACTACAAATCCTTCTATTTTTAACAAATCTCACTTAATCTATAAATGTAGAAATATAAATTATGTCTATTTTCCTAATATGGTTAAATAGAGTCCTTTATAAATTAATATTCTTCATTCCAGATTTTATCAATTAGTTTTATATGAATGCAAATAAAATACGTAAAACAAAATTTTAAGACAAAGAAAAATATGACCTAAAATCAATTTTATCTCCAATCTGCTTCATCTTCAATCTGCTCATCTTTATGCATCTTAATTTGTTCTTCAAAAACCTGTTAAAACTCAACCAGCAACAGCTAGACACGCAAAATTATTAAATTTCATATTCAAATCTTCTCTTGGTTTTCCTCCAAAAGAAACCCACACTAAAGAAATTCATTCATACATAATTAATCATGCTCATCATCAAACATTACTTCATACATTTCATCATCTCTTTGTTTAAATAATTTAATTCTTTTGCCAGCAATTAAGTTTTTAAGAGGAGTACCATCTAATTCGCGTAAGGCATACGTTCCGTTTTCATAGGTTTTGACTACCACATAAGGTCCAAACAAACGTCTTTTTAGTTTTCTACGGGCATCATACTGAGAATCAAGCGTACTATCATACAGTAAAACCCAATCATTAACATAAATCGGCTTTGGCCTTAACCTATGTGATTTATCAAAATACTTCTTGTTTTTCAATCGAGAATCTTTTAGTTTAACTATAGCCTCTTCTAAACGTTCTTTCCCTTGCTCTAACTGCTGGATTCGTAGAGCTAATAAATCTTCTGTCGATAAATTATCTTCCCATGGTAACGTAGTCCAAGTAAGAATTTGCGTATGCACAGGAAAAATTGGTTTCTGGCAATACATCAACTCTGCCGACATATACCCCGTCGTTCTAGTGCAGGTCATTCTATCGGCCCACAACGCAAATGGCAGATAAGTTGGCCAATTCTTAATTTCTCCATTAAAAGCTTTGGAAATTGCTTTAATAATAGGAGAATTCCCTCGCTCAATCTTCCCATTAGCTTCAGGGTTGTAAGCAGTAGTAAGGGCTAAGCAAATTCCATGCCTAGCAAAGAATTCTCTAGCCTCCTGCGCATCTAATTCTCCCCTATCAGCCACTACCTTTTCTACATAACCAAATCGTGAAATGACATCCTCAAGAAGAAATTTGCATACATTCAAGGTTGTCTTAGATCTTAAAGCTCGGCCTTCTACATGATTCGTAAGATCTTCACGTGCCAAGACTATATATCTCATCTTATTGATACCTTTGGGCATGGTAACTAAGTCTATAACCCATTTATAATGGATGCATGGTGGATAGGTAGGATGCAACGGATCCCTATGTTTGACTGAGGAATGAATCTGACATACGTCACATGAAGTAACATAATTTTTAACAGTAACATAAATCCCTGGCCACCAGTATCCTTCTCTAATTTTTTCATACGTAGCTACAAAACCTTTATGTCCTGCCCATAAAGTATCATGCATACTCTTTATGACTTGTAACTGAAGATCCTTAGTACCTAGTACTCGTTGTGGCAATCTAATTTTTCCCCTCGCATGTCTCCAAATGAAACCATCTTTCAGAAAAAAGTTGTAAGCTCTTTTCCTAATATTCCGAAATCTATTTGAAGACCATGAAGGTGCCCTAACCAAAGTACTTAAATACTTTCCAATATCCTGCCACTCTCCTTCGTATTCTTCAATATTAAACTGTTCATATGCCTATGCTTTAGAATCATAATTAATTGCATTTATTTCTAATTCTGTTTCTTTCTCATTATCAAATCTAGCTCGAGAAAGCATATCAGCCACAGGATTAGATTTACCTGCAATATGTATCAAAACAGGATTTATAAACTTGATGTAAGAAATCCATCTAAGCATGGCAATGTCGGGTGATGAACAGTTTGTAATCATTCCAATCAGAGGTAGACAATCTGTCTCAACTATTACATTTGCACCTATAAAATATTCTTTATCGGATTTTAATGCCGTGACTAAACCCCATAGTTCTCGTTTAATTTGCGGATAATTTCTTTGCGTGAATTGCAAATATGATGAAGGGAAATATAAAGAAAAACTATCTAAAGTATCTACAGATGGGTGCGAGACATCAAACCAAGAATCACCGTTGTCTCGCTCAACAGTGGCATCTAGGCAAAATTTTGACCATAATAAGTTCCAAACTCACGAAGAGGCATATGATCTTCACGTATCTTTTCATGAGAACGGATAAGCGTCTTCCTAATTTGTTCCCTATTTCGTACATGGTTTGGGCTGACTATCATAACTTGGAGCGATTGTAGATCATCTTTAGATCTAATTCTTCCGTATGTTGAGCCGTCATCTATTACTTTAGTCTCCATTCTGGCTTCACATATAAATGGTTGACCTAAGATAATTTCATAAGAGCAGTTGTCCTGAATGAAAAAGTGGAATGTCTCAGAGATTCCACCTATCATTAGAGGTATGTTGGCACATGCTCCTAGGAGTGATCCACAACCATTATCCGCGGTTCGCATTATCCAGCGGTGATTTTTATCAATAGGCCATTTAAACTTATCATATAATCCTTTCGAAATCACATTGATTTCAGACCCAGAGTCAATTAGGGCTAAAGCAGAATATGATCTCTTCTGATCTCCTAAGTTAACTTTAATCTCCGGTGTGCCTCTCGCCCAAAAACTTTTTCTAAAATCACTCTCTGAGTTTTTTGTTTCGTCATCTGGTACAATCGGCCCTAAGAAATTTTTGTTCACATTACAGGTATTATCTTCTTCATCCTCTGAGTCTAAAGAAAGAGATTCATGAATCAAGTGAGTTACATCGGCAACATCTTGCATCTCTACCTCTTGTGACAGAGGGAATCTCTTCCTTTTAATTAGTTTAATAAAATTTTCCTTAAATTCAATTTTTGCTATTGAGAAGATTTGTTCTAAAGTCATTGTTACTGCACTTTTTAATAAGATGTCATACAATATTTCTTTCGAATCAACTTTTTGTTCAAGTTCAGAAATAAGAATAGCTTTCGGTACTCGTTTTGGTTTCTTTTCTGGTTTCTCTTCAGGTTTTGTTTCAGCTCTAGGAATTTGCTCTACTTTATCTGATGTTTGAATTGGCTCACTAAACACAGGTTGTTTACCCTCCCTAATTTCTTTTCTTCGCTCCTCATTTGTTTTAGAACTTTCGCCTTGTTCAAACTGAACTTTCTTAGGCTTTGGCTCATCTCTCATCTTACTTCTAGTCATTCGTCTACCTGAATCATTTATATCTTGCTCATCATCTCTCTTTCTTTTCTCTTCAACATTCGCAATATGCGAATATATCGAGAATTGATCGACAGGAGAGTTCCACGCAGTTTTTTGCATAATATCATCTCTTGCCTTTATCAAAGCTTCAATTGAGTAGTTCCTCGTTTCCCTTGTTTGTTCGGAATCAGAGTCACTATCAACATATTCTAGTTTAACAGCAGAAGCAGATTTCGAAGACTTAGAAAGGTTTTCATACAGCTTCTGCATCCCTCCCTTTCCCCAATTGGCAGCTAAGGGTAAATGTGTTCTATAGTCGCACAATCGCTTGTCAATATCAATTACAAGTCTTTTCTCTTTCGCATCTTTCAATGCTTCACATGTGTAAGTCAAATGATCTGTGGCATCGCACCAGATACATCTCCTCACATTGGCATTTCTCCTTTCATTGAAATTTCTTTGGTTAAATGCTTGAGGAATCGGTTGAGGAATTGGTTGGGGTACAACTGGAGGATTAGGAGGTATAAAAGGTGGATTAGGAGGTACTAATGGATGATTCGGAGCTACTAATGGTGGATTTGGAGCATTTACTGGTTGAGGATAAATAGTCGGATGAGCTTGCATTGCAAGTTTATCTTGTAGGTTTAAAGCATAAACCATTCTGCAAAGCCGCTACCTCTTTAGACATATTCTCGTGCATATGCATCATATTGTCCAACTTGTTAAACAAAATCTCAAATTGTAACTCGGTTGGTACTCTAGATGTGGATGTTGTAGGCTCAACTTTTGAATCTATATGTGTATCCCTAGTTGCCTGAATTGGAGGAAAACTGGAAGATGGTTGAGACATCGAATCATAAAGGAGTGTTTTACGTTGGATCATGTGAGCAACCGCCTCAACTACAGTTTTCACTACACCCCAGTCATCTGTAAGCCCATATTTCTTTCCCGGTTCTTCAAGCCTACGCTCAACCTCTACCCTTATATTTGGAGTCAAGATTTTAAGGAAATATAAAATGATATCTGGGGTTCTCTCTCTCTCTCTCTCTCTCTCTCTCTCTCTCTCTTTCTCTCTCTCTCTCTCTCTCTCTCTCTCTCTCTCTCTCTCTCTCTCTCTCTCTCTCTCTCTCTCTCCTTCTCTGTGCGCGCTGTCGCGCTGCAGGAGAGGAGGGGAGGGAGAGAACCTCTCTCTCTCACACATACATCACACACACACACACACGTCACATCATACACGCACACACACACATATCACATACACACATACACATCACATACACATAACACTTCACACATACACGCACATACACATAACACATACACACACACACGTCACATACACATAACACTTCACACATACACGCACATACACATAACACATACACACACACGTCACATACACATAACACATACACACACACGTCACATACACACACATATATATCACACACATCACATATATATTTCACACACACACATATACACATACACGCGCACATACACATAACATATACACACATAACACAAACACGCACATACACACATAACACAAACACACATACATACATATACATAACACTTCACACATACACGCACATACACATAACACATACACACACACGTCACATACACATAACACATACACACACACGTCACATACACACACATATATATCACACACATCACATATATATTTCACACACACACATATACACATACACGTGCACATACACATAACATATACACACATAACACAAACACGCACATACACACATAACACAAACACACATACATACACTTCATCACATACACACAATGCTACAGGGACCAAGACCAAGCCATGAATAGGCATGGGCATGCTTCCAGCCGGACTATCAACAGCAGTACATGATGGCTTAATATCCCGAGCACAAGGAGGGTCTAATGAGAAAGAAGGAAAAACAGAAGAAAGTAAAGAGCAGGAGACAGTACCTGCAAAAAACATTAAGAGAAACTTGAGCTCAACACTCATTTAAATACAAACGCAAGTCATTTATAAACCATTCCTTTGATTTTACTTTATTTCCTCATCCTCACTTTTCCCCATTAACATTCACCACACTTTAATTAACTTTTCTCACACAACCTCTCTTTTAATTACCCTCACACTCACCACTCTTTGTACACACCTTTTTTACACTTTAAATGCATATTTTTTTTCTACCACTCTTTTAACTTGCACTCACAACTACCACACTTTGAAACTATTTACTTTAACCACTTTAGTTACACACTTAACCCACACCACACTTTAAACAGCACTCACATACACTGCTCATTAATTATCCACTTCAATTATTATTTTTATTCTATTACCTTAATTTTCTTAATTAAATAAATCATTTAAATTAACCTTAGTTTAAGTTTTAATTAAATCAAACCTTAGGATTTAATTGCACATACATGATTAAATAATTAATTAAACCATATTTTAATTTTTATTATTGAACCAATGTTTAGTTATAGATTAATTTCCTTAAATATTAATTATTTTAACCCTTGAAACATTCTAAAACCCTAAAACCCCTACTTAAAATCCATCAAAAACTCATGAAAACCCTTTTAAACCCTTCTAAACCCTATCTCTAACCCATGATAAATCATCTAAACCCTTAACATTAACCCAATGGAATCATTTAAGATCCTTTGGATTAATCCTACTGACTTAACTTATATAAACTTATGAAACCCTAGGGGTATATACTCATCTGTCTTATATGTATCAATTTAAAACACTCATTAAATGAGTAATTAGGGTAACCCTAATATGAACACATATTCTTCATCATTTCTTGTACCTGCAAACACTTCAAAAGTAGTTAATTCAATCCAGAACAACTGATCAACAGTGAAAAAGAGGTTTAGAATTCACCAATTAAGTTGCTTTTATTTCCTCTGGTTATCAACTGGAAGATGCAAATCTTCCCGACAACGAGTTTGTTGTTTATAGTATCGTGCATGCAAAGTAGAGAATGAAGAGAGATATCGTTACCCAAGGTACTTAAGTCCTTCTCCAATGATTTCTTTGTCCAAAGAGGAGGAATTTATTCATTATGGGCCTCCATGTTATGTAATTGAGCTGCAGCTAGGTTCATGTTAACAGGTCGCAATCAACACTTCATTTTTGTATGTCCACGTTTACCACAATTCGAGCAGTTGATTCATGGTCGATGTTGTTGGGCATCCATCGCTAAAGTTTGTAGTATAGGTGGTTTGGTAGGTTGGAGAGATGAAGCAAAAAGTGCAGTTGAGTAATTGGATTGCGGTGGATGAGGAAAACTAGGGTAAGATGGGGCATTAAAATTATGTTTCATGGGAAGATTTGGTTTAACAAAAAGTGGCCGCTGACATGGTTGTTGTAGATGGAGTGATTTGGTTATGGACTAGAATTCTTTCTCTGCATCATAGGTGAAGGATATAGTCTTGTTGAGGGTTGTAGGTCATAGGGTGTGAAGCTTAGCTTGCATTCCCGCCTCCAAACCATCTTTGTATTTCCAGTGCAAGCTACCCCGTCGTACATCTTCAAGCATTCGAACCAATAGTAAATTCTGCCAGAACCGCTCCATGTAGTTAGTAACCACCCTCCTTCCATGTAAGGTTCATCCATACACATAGAACATGTAAATGGTATCGAGGAAGAAGAAAAGAATCCTTCACTTTATCTTGGAAAGCCTTCCATGTTGTTGGATGCTCGGTACTGTGCCACAAGCATTCCACCAGAATTGAGCTTTTCCTACTAAATAGTCAGTGGAAAATTTGACTTTTTCACTTTCAACATATGTTTCATTAGTATAAAAATCATCAAACTATTGTTGGTGCATTTTACCCAAGCCTACATGCTTGATATTATGATCATTTGTAAGTCACATGTGTAGTCATGTGAACACCTCTTGTAAAAGAGTACATTTTATCTCTTGGAATTGAAAAAAAGAAAAAGGAAAAGGATGGCTTACCTCATCCATGATGTAAAAGAAAAGTCATGGCTCTAACTACCTTAAACCATGAATTTTTGAGTTGAGGGAATATCTCCTAACTTTGGGGATCACTTTAGCTGGAGCCATTCGAATTCAAATTCAAAACTCCCTCCAAGAATAGCTATAAACAGAGCAAGAAGGAAGAGGCGATTAGCAAGCCTTGTATGTGACCACTTCATGTCATTTTGTAGAGATTGAAGAGCTTAATCCATAGCTCTATCATTCTACTCCCATTGTGCAAAGATTCATTTCCAATGTGATTGTAATCATATGTGAACTTATACATTCATCATTCTCTACTTCTTTGTTTTGTTCTCTGCTATACTCACTTAGAGTAGTAACTTCAGAAGCCGATAACTCGAGCTATACTCATCCATTTTCCGTGCGTTAATGTGTGCTGGATAGATCTCAAAATCTAGTCTCTGAATATAAATTTTCATGGTCATTGAATTTGTAATTTGGGAGAAATCGCCATTTTACTACACACTAGTCTATGTTTGCAGAGCCCCGAGAATGGTGGGCATGTTCCAGAATTTGTTAAAAGTTGTTCTCAGTCCTCAGTTTCTCATTTGAAGTGTTTTAACTTGGATTAGAAAGCTTGCTAAGACTATTCGCTATGCCCAAAAGCAATGTACCTAATTCCAACCAGATTGAGAGCACTGTTAAGTTTTTCTAGTAGGTGTATGTTCAAAAATAGCAAGTTTTGGGAGCTAGTCATTTCGCAACTAGTTTGTCTTGACTTAAACTTTTGGGATACATGTTCCAAAGTACTTGGCTGATATTTTGGTGGATTTAGGAGGCTCAAAGGGTCTACTAATCAACTCTGAAGTCTCAGTTGGCTGGTGTGAAGCGGATTGTAGCAGCATCAACTCATCTTCTGATTGCATCCACCATCTCTCTTCATAGTGGTATGAGAGCATAGTCAAGCAACATGGGAGATGGATTTCCATCAATAATTCACAAATTGGATCGAAACAACTACCGAGCATGGTCTCTAAGGATGGAGGCTTACCTTCAAGGGAGGAATCTGTATGGATTCATATCCGGAGATGAAGCAATGTCAACCATGAGGAACAAAGGGCAACCATCACATGAAGTAGTGGAAAGACTTTCAAATCGGTGTTCAAAGGATGCACTTGCAAGGTCCTATATTCTAAACTCAATCTCTTATTTTCTCTTACCTCATGTCAAGGGATGCAAGACATCAAGAGAGACCTGGAATGCACTTGTTTCTTTCTTCTCTTCCAACACTCGAGCAAGGAAGAACCAATTGTGGATGGAGTTCACAACAATGAAGAAAAGCCCGAAGCAAAGTGTGACTGATTATGTCACAAAGATGAAGGAGATTTCCGACCAACTTGGAAACATTGGAGAAGTAACTGAAGAGGAGCATATCATTAGACAAATCATAAATGGAATCAAAGGAGACGAAAAGTGGGGGTCATTCACAACAACCATGGATTTATACATGTATATGCATGTACCCGACCTCAACACACTCATGGGCCAACTCTTCACTCATGAAGCAAAGATTAGCAAAGGTGCTGAGTCCTCAAGAGGCAATCAAACTTTTGCCTTATATTCTGATAAAGCTAAGGTCAAGGACATGTCAAAGAATAGGAAGAATGAAGATGAAGGTAGCTCTTTCCAAGAAAACTTTGCAGGTAGAGGAAGAGCTAGAGGAAGAGGCAGAGGTGGAAAGCAAGGCAGGGGGAGATTCCAATCATCTCAAACTTGCAATATATGTGGCTTATCTAATCATACTACTGAAGAATGTTTTAGGAGCTCGAGGAACTCAAGAGGAACAGGATTCAATAGAGGTGGCTATGGATCAAATAGAGGCACATACAATGGAGGCTACAACAACAACAACTACTACAACAACAATTACAACAACAACAACTATCAAAGTGGCCATAAAGGAAGAACAGATTAAAATAACTATGCAAAGGACCAAAGTCAAGAAGATTCATTATTGATTATGAATCTATCAGTGAAGAAGGGTAAGGATGATGATCACATATTTTACAACTATTCAGGATGCTCAAACCATGTAGCAAGAAATGTGGCTTTACTTTCTAATTTGGAAGATCCGCATAACAAGCATGAAGTGCAGACAGGAGATGACCCAAAGCACTCAGTGGAGAAGATAGGTAATGTGAAGACATCAGATGGGAATATGAACCTTTTAAGCAAAGTCTTGTATGTCCCTACAATTACCAAAAATTTAATAAGTGTTGGACAGATTGTTGAAAAAGGATTGCAGGTTAGATTCAATCGATTTGGAGCATATGTTGAAAACCCAAGGCAAGGTTTAGAAGGATTTCCAAAGGAGAAAAGACAGGAAGGCTTTTCACTTTTGAAGTGGAAGATACAAAGAACATAGCTTTGTATAGCTATGGATCTTAAACTCTCAAAGAGTTAGAGATATGGCACAAAAGGCTTGCTCACATTGCTGAGAGGACACTCAAACAAATTTCCAAGGACCAAAGTGTACTTGGTTTGCCTAATATCACAAGGCAATGCATGATTTATAAGTGTGAACCTTGTCAACTCGACAAGGCTCATAGACAATCTTTCAATAAGAAAGGACATATGTATAAAAATCCTTTGGATCTAGTGCATGAAGATGTGTGGGGTCCAAGTAAGGAGCCATCTATATGAGGCTCAAGATATTATGTTTCTTTTATAGATGATTGTAGCAGGTGGACCATTCTGTTTTTCATGAAACACAAGGATGAAGTGTTTAATTGCTTTAAGAAGTATATTGCTCTTATTGAAAACCAAATAGGTAGGACTTTGAAAAGACTCAGATTAGATGGTGGAGGAGAATACTTCTCTTCTGAATTTGATGCCTTCTTGCATGAAAGAGGCATTAAAAGGGAAGCCACTACAAGGTATACACCCAAACTCAATGGTGTAGCAGAGAGGAGAAACAGAGCTATAGTTGAAGCTGCAAGGTCCATGCTCAATGAAAAGGGATTGCCAAACTACCTATGGGCAGAGGCTGTGTCTACAGCCACATATTTCATAAATAGACTTCCATCGAAGTCACTAGATGGAACTACTCCATTTGAAGTGTGTAATGGAAGAAGACCTAATCTAGAGCATTGTAAAATCTTTGGATGCTTAGCCTATGCTCACATTCCTTCTCAAGTAAGAGGGAAATTGGATCCCAAAGCAGAGAAGTGCATATTCATTGGTTATGACCAAAACCAAAAAGGATATAGATTGTACAATCCAACCAATAAAAGATTTTCTGTGAGTAGAGATGTAATTTATGATGAAAACAAATCATGGTTTGATGATGACAGGAAAGTGAAGCTGCCTTATGACTTGGATGAAGATTTTCCATCACTTCAACCAAAGGAGCCAAAGCAAATGGAAGAAAGTGATTTGGAGATTGACCTAGAGGACTTTGAAAGACTAAAGCTATGGAAGAACAAAGGCAAAGCAAAGATGCAGGATGCTACATATGGACCTCAGAGCTCACATCAACCACTTAGAAGGTCTTCAAGAGAGAAGAAGAAACTAGAAAGGTCTGGCTATGATACTTCTTTGGTCACCAAGCGCTCAATCTACATTGCAAAGGATTCAACCAATGAAGAACCTACCACATTCAAAGAAGCACAAAGCAAGAAATCTTGGAGAGATGCAATGGATGAAGAAATGGAAGCCCTGAAAGAAAACGACGCTTGGGAGCTTGTACCTAACAAGCCATCTATGAAGGCAATTGGATCTCGATGGATATACAAAATCAAGAGGAATCCAGATGGAAGTATAAATAGACACAAAGCAAGGTTAGTTGCTAAAGGGTTTGCTCAAACCCATGGTATTGATTATGAGGAGACTTTCTCTCCAGTTGCAAAAAAATGCCTAGAATTAGGGTTCTCATTAGTCTTGCTGCATCTAGAAATTGGAAGCTCTATCAACTTGATGTAAAGAATGCTTTCTTGAATGGATGGTTTTCTGAGGAAGTGTATATGGCACAACCTCCTGGATATGAGGATGCACATCATCCTAGCTATGTATGCAAACTAAAGAAAGCTTTGTATGTATTGACGCAAGCTCCAAGAGTTTGGAATTTCAGATTGGTGACTTATTTGCAGGACCAAAGATTCAAAGCTAGCAAGGCGGATACCTCTTTGTTCATAAAGAGGAATGGATCTGAAGTGATCTATTTATGTGTGTATGTTGATGATATTATTATCACAGGCAATGATCTTGAAGGAATCAAACAGGTAAAGACTCTAATGAAGGAGGAGTTCAAAATACGTGACCTCGGACTACTCACATATTGCCTTGGATTGGAATTAATCTACATAGGTTCAGGTATATACATCACACAAAGGAAGTATGTGCATGACATGCTCATCAAGTTCAAGATGGAAAATACCAAGTGTGCAGGTACACCTATGGAGCAAAATCATAAGCTTAGTGCTTATGAAGGAGAGCCAATTGAAGACATCACAAGCTATCAAAGCTTGGTTGGAAGTTTGAACTATGCAACACTCACAAGGGTGGATATATGCTATAGTGTTAGCATATTGAGTCAGTTTATGCATAAGACAAGAAGAACACATATGGAAGCGGCCAAGAGAGTCCTCAAGTACCTAAAGGGGACTATGAATGAAGGTTTGTTTTATTCATTTACTTCAGATATTGAGCTAAAGGTCTACTTAGATGCAGATTGGGCCGGATCTAGAGATGATAGAAGAAGCACATCCAGGTATATATCATTTGTAGGTTCAAAAATCATTTCTTGGTCATCCAAGAATCAACCAACCATGGCATTATCTTCCACTGAAGCGGAATATAGAGGATTGGCTAATGCAACTCAAGAAATCATGTGGTTAAAGTCTTTGTACACAGACCTTGACAACACAAGCTCACTACATCTTGCAGATAATCAGGTATACCATGCTAGAACCAAGCATATTGAAGTCCACTACCATTATGTAAGGGAGAAGATAATGAGCAAGGATATTCAACTATCCTATGTCTCTACAGATATGGAATGTGCAGACATGTTGACTAAAGCTCTTGATGGTACAAAGTTAAGTAGATTCAAGTTGATGATTGGCTTGGAGGAAATCAAGGACAATTGAAGAGTTATTTGGAGGCCAAGCATATTAGGCTTGAGGGGGAGTTGTTGGTGCATTTTACCCAAGCCTGCATGCTTGATATGCTTGATATTATGATCATTTGTAAGTCACATGTGTAGTCATGTGAACACCTCTTGTAAAAGAGTACATTTTATCTCTTGTAATTAAAAAAAAGAAAAAGGAAAAGGATGGCTTACCTCATCCATGATGTAAAAGAAAATTCGTGGCTCTAACGCCCTGAAACCATGAATTTTTGAGCTGAGGGAATATCTCCTAACTTTGGGGATCATTTTTAGGTGGAACCATTCGAATTCAAATTCAAAAGTCCCTCCAAGAATAGCTATAAAAAGTGCAAGAAGGAAGAGGTGATTAGCAAGCCTTGTACGTGACCACTTCATGTCATTTTGTAGAGATTGAAGAGCTTACTCCATAGCTCTATATTCTAATCCCATTGTGCAAAGATTCACTGCCAATGTGATTGTAATCATATGTGAATTTATACATTCATCATTCTCTGTTTTGTTCTCTGCTATACTCACTCAGAGCAGTAACTTCAGAAGCTCATAAGTCGAGCTATACTCATCCATTTTCAGTGTTTTATGTGTGTTGGATAGGCCTCAAAATCTTGTTTTTGGCTATAAAAGTTCATGGTCATCGGATTTGTACTTTGGAGAAATCTCTATTTTACTATGCACTGGTCTATGTTTGCAGAGCCCCGAGAATGGCGGGCATGTTCCAGAATTTGTTAAAAGTTTTTCTCAGTCCTCAATTTCTCATTTGAAGTGTTTTAACTTGGATTACAAAGCTTGCTATGTATATTTACTATGCCCAAAAGGAATCTATCTAATTCCAACCAGGTTGAGAGCACTGTTCAGGTTTTCCAACAGGTGTATGTCCAAAAATACCACGTTTTGGGAGCTAGTCATTTCGCAACTAGTCTGTCTTGACTTAAACTTTTGGGATACATGTTCCAAAGTACTTGGCTGATATTTTGGTGGATTTAGGAAGCTCAAAGGGTCTACTAATCAACTCTGAAGTCTCAGTTGGTTGGTGTGAAGCCGGTTGTAGCAGCACCAACTCATCTTCGGATTGCATCCACCATCTCTCTTCACAAGTGTGATAGCCATGAAAGAATAAAAGGGCCATCCTTACGGTCATCAAACCATAAAAACTGGTAATTCTCAAGGGCAATCTTGGAATGTGTGCCATCTGATTGGGCAGAGATAATAGCTTTGACCACCCTCGTAAGGTTGTCTTCATCGGTTTGCATCTTTTCGAGTATTTCATCGCGTTGTCGGATCTCGTTCTAAGCGCCTCGTAGTTCGTGCCACAGGAGCTCCAGTTGTTGCTCGAGTGTTACCTCGAGTAGAGGTGAATCGCCAAAATCCTCCATGTTGTTTGTAGGGTCCATGAGGATTTAGAGAACGAAGCCCTCTTGCTAGATATGTAAAAACAATTTTTGAGTTTGCTTGAGTTAAAATGTAAAAGGAATGGTTGTTCTTTGGAATTCAAAAAGTAAGAAAGAGATGAAAGTTGTGTTAAATATAAGAAAAGAAAAGTAGAGTGACAACACAAAGAGATAGTGTAGTGGTAAAACACTTCCCTTGTGTGGGTGAGGTTGTGGGTTCAAATCCTCCCACCTTAGTGAATATAAAACTCCTTATTGCCACTCATAAATTAAAATTGGTTCGTGTGTAGCCAATGGCTGCCAAGGGTTGCCAAGGGAGCTTTGGGTGCCAAAGATGCCGAAGTAATGCCTAAGTTATGCCTAAGTTCTATGCCATCCGAACCGGAATTGGAATCAAAATCGGATTGCGAACAGCAAAACAGAGATCAATTTGCCAAAACGAATAGAAACAAATCCCTCCGTAGTGACGGGTGTAAGTCTTTGATACCACTATTATTAGAATCTTGCTCACACGTACATAGAGGTTACAAATGCAAAAAACACACAAAAAAATAGACATGCCAATAGACGAGAAAAATGCAGTATTGGGTGTAATCTCCCCCATGCAGTGTGTTTCGATAGTCCATAGAGTGCATGTATTTATACGAGTTTTTGATTACATTGAAAACAGTGGTTACATGAGAGTGGCTTCGAAAATCATGCATGAAAGTAAAACTTGGTGACTTTTGTAGAAAGCCTTTGCTTTAAATATCAGAAATTGCGGTCTACAATGACCCTTATTCTAACACTACTTTTCTAACTATTTCTAACAATAGAACCTTCTACGTGGGTTTATTTACAAACTAAATTATAAATCGGATTTATTGATATCTACCCTAAAGTTGGATTATTGATGTCCGCCCTTTTACGCCTTTCGCGCCCTCATGAACCTTCAACTGCTATATCAAAAACACCAAAACACATTAATACATTAATAAATTAACACTCCAATGATGCATTGTTCAACATATTCCATAAGTTATAACAAAACCTCCACATCCTCCAGATTTTCCAACCTATAGATTATGGAAAGCAATATCAAATTCTTAAAAAAAAACTATTTCTTAATGTTTTCAGTGTACCAAAACATTAAGAAAATCCTGTAGAAATGATTTAGATAGTCATGGTACTCTCCCTTCTATTAACTCTATTCATAATTATTGTTTATCTTATATATATGTTCTATCACTTACTTTCTTAGCTTTCCATAAGAGGCTACTAACTAATTCCTCTACAACATACATACGCCTCATATAGCCTGCTTAAAAAAATCTTAGAAGTGGTTTCGAGACCATATCTGAGTCATGAAAATTGTTCTTTTTAATTCTTTTTCTTTTCTTTATTTTTATTTCTCTCTTTTTCACTTTGTAGCAATTATTCATGCACTGCCTCTTTTATTTATCTTTTTTCCTTAAAAATTTCTTGTTAAAGGGGAAAGGCCTCACCCCTAATGAGAGCACACAATCTAGATGCATGCGATAACTAGACTGAGGATCTCAATAGCTAAGTGGCTTTAGAGATTAAGGTAGTCTACCTATATAAACTAAGTTTTAGCTCTACTAGGAGTCGCAATTCGAGATTTCCCTATTCCATCCTTACAATAGCCATAGGATCTCTAATTCCTATCTCCAATTCATACTCATCCCTCCTTAGGTTTCTAATTAATCTTTTCATAATTCTAAACATTTTCTTTACATGTCAGAATAATGTGCTCATTTAATTGTGAAATGCACGCAAAACAACTTTACAAAAAACTAAAAACTAATCAGAGTAAAGAATTGTTTCACCTGATTTATCTTTTTTATTAGTTTTCATGTCAATCTTCATCCTCCTTCTCTTGGTCTAAGAGCTCTTCATCTATTTTGTAGTCACTGCTCAATTTTTGTTTAAATAACTTGACTCTCTTTTTTGCAATCAAATTTCTCAAAGGAGTTCCATCAAGCTCGCCTAAAGCATACATATCTGTATCAAAAACAAAAACAATAACATATGGTCCAAACCATCTTTTAGTTAATTTACATCATGCATCATATTGGGTATCGAAGATACTATCATAGACAAGTACCCAATCCCCTGACTCTATTGATCATAACCCAATTCGATGTTTCTTATCAAAATAGATCTTATTTTTTAAACATGACTCCTTTAATTTCTTAATAGCTTCTTTCATATTTTCTTTCCCTTGTTCAAGTTGTTTAACTCTCAAAGCTAACTCTTCATGTGAAAACTTATATGGGCCCAGTCTAAACTTATCCAATTTATTCTTTGAATATGTATCTAAAAAATAGGCTTCTGATAATACATACGCTCAGGTGGCATAAATCCAGTTGATCTTGTATATGTCATCCTATCTGCCCATAAAGCAAATCAAAGATATCTTGGCCATTGCCTGATATCTCCAACACATGCCTTTGAGATTGCCTTTCACTATAGAGGGATGACCTCTCTCAATCTTCCCATTTGCTTCTAGGTTATAGGTTGTCCTACAAAATAAGTGAATTCCATGATGATCAAAGAATTCCCTTGCCTCTCTAGCATCTAACTCTCCTTGATCCGCAACTACTTTTTCTACATATCCAAATCTAGATATAACTTCTTCTAAAAGAAATAAATATATATTATAAGTAGTCTTAGATCAAAGTGTACGACCTTCCACATGTTTTGTCAAATCTTCCCATGCAAGTGCAATATATCTCATACCATCAATACTTTTAGGCATAGTCACAAGATCAACTACCCACTTGTAATGGATACAAGGTGGGTAAGTTGGGTGCAAGGCATTCCTATGTTTGACCAAGGAATGAATCTGATATGTGATACATATGCTCACAAACTCCTTAACATTTATGTAGATCGGTGTAACAAGGTCCTCGGATTCCTAATCCCTTGAGCTCCATGGATCCTACCAACCGGTGTGGATGTGATCGCAATCCGGGTGGATCGGGTCCGGTCGTGGCACACACAGGGTGTATGAAGCTAATGAATGTTGGATGGTTTAAGGACATGAAAGTGAAATTAATGTTGAGTATGGAGAAGAGAGAGATGTTGAAATGATTATGGGAATGGAAAAGTAGGAGTGCAATTTACATTTATGAACATGAATGATAAGAATGAAAGAGAACCATACACACGAATCAAATTTGGAAGGAAGAATGGTCCATTGGAGGAGCCTCTTAAACACTTCCTAATTCTAATCCATATGTATAGCCTTCTTTGGATGATATGTATGCATGACGAGAATAGATGGAATCCTTACACATAAATCAGTTTCGAAAGGAAGAATGGTCCAATATTGGAGCTTCTTATACACTTTCAGAAACTAATAAATATGTATGGATTTGTATGGATTATATGCATGCAAGTGAATTATGATGATGGATTTTACTCACAAGCTCAAAGAAACATCCTCACTGGTTCAACGCAATACTGTGGAGCCTTCTCACACATAGAAGAAATAGAAGACATGTAAAAATACTTAAGAGACTGAGAGAGGTGACAAGAGACAAGTGACAAGTGACATGAATTAAAAGAATTTGAATTAAGTTACATGTAAAAGATCGTCGTGGTACGTCATGCTAAGCAGTCTACTGATCAAAGGTGGTTCCGACCCTCAAACCATGACAGTTCAACCGAATGTCACACGTAAGAAGGTGAGTTCCACTCCAGTGACCCTATGTCTGTCTAGGCTCGTAACGTCTAACTAAAGAAGTCTAAGACTCATTAAAATCAGCTCTAACTCACTCACACGCTCCACCGAGGATGAGTCAAGATAGAGATGCTGGTTTCATGAGCCTATCCTAAATTGGAGTTCTAACTTAAATTTGAAACTAGGTTCTATACTCATACTAGCTCACCTTGGATCCTCACTCGCTCAACCGAGGGTGATCGTCTCAAGGAAACCGTAAGCTAGCATGAGCCCTATGGATGCCTAACAATGATGCTCTAGGAGTTTGGAGGGGGGTTTATATAGTTTTTTGAATGAATTTAGGCCCTTGGATCTAGAGAAATCAACTCTCAACTCTAGGATCACTACTTTCGATTACAACCATTTGATTAATCAAATCAATGGCTTGGAATTGTTCTTTCTATCAAATCTAGTGTAAAGGAGTGAAATTTAGGCGCCCTCATTCTCCACCATTGGATTTGGGGATGATCTGGACCGTCGGATGAGTGCTGACATCAATTCGGATAAGATAAGCCACTATTTTTGGAGAAATGCTGCATTATTGATCTTTGATTGTAAAAAAGGTCTTCTTTTATGGAAAAAATTCGTGGATCCTCCTTCCTTTATGCTTTAGTGCATCTCCACCCTTGAATATGAGCTCATCTTGACCGTACAACATGGTTCAATCATATTTTGACATGTGGCAGACATTCAAGCCTTCAATTTTCTTATTCTAGAAAACTGCGGTGACCTTGAAAACTGGACTTTGTGCTCTTTGACCCTCCAAAAAGTCTTTGATGAAGATGAAACATTGTAGGACTATGTTTCCAAAGATCTCCTTCAGGAATATGCAGAAAAACTCCCATCTGAATCTAACTTGTACAAGTTTGACTACATTTGGAAGCTTGCAAGGTGGCATTAAGGTGTCTAGGAATCTCGGATAGCCTTGAAACTTTATTCAAATATGTAGCCACATATGGTCTTTATACATGCCAAACCATATGGCTAACATAAATTTCTATACAAGAATTTGTAGGGTCAAACTAGAAAAAATACATTTTTACAAAATGAACATAGCATATCAATGTGCTACCAAATCCATTTTCTGCTGAAATTTGGGCTATAGACTGCCTTTGACAATCTTTACAAGTATATGGATTTTCATCTAATTTGGTGACAATGAAATTTTTGCCCTAATTTCCCAACTTTGACCAGCTTTGACCAACTTTGACCGCTACCATGGACTTTCTTGATTTCTTTGAAACTTTGTATGTGACCTTCCTTTGACATCCTTGATGCATCCTGGACTTCTCGGGGAATTCTGGCTACCTTCACCAAATATGTTTTTTGTAGGCCTTCACAAGTGAGAGAGGAGAGCAAATCTCGACGACATTCGCCCCCACTAAACCTGCGATTCCTCCGGAAGCGCCACTCTAGCATCTGTGAAAAACAAAATGTTCCAGGCATCAAATTCTTTTATAGGCAACATAAGAAACATGGAAGGAAAATTGATTATATGCATGAATTAGTAGGTAACGTGACATGAAGCAAAATTTGCATGAAAGAAAAAATTGAAACAGGCAACATGAATATGCATGAACAAATAGGCAAAATATATGCAAATGAACAAGCAACATTGGCAACAAGAAAGAAAAAAAACAAGCATCAATATGAAGTGGAAGTGGATGTATTGAGTCGTTTTAAGCATCAGTTCCTCTCATCTTGAAGAAAATTTTGTACCTTTTTCATAAAGCAATCTACCTTAAATATGATTATAAACAAAGATTTAGGATTTTCAAGAGACATCTTTCATTTTTAGCTTATTTTAGATCAACTCCTTTCCTACATAAATATGAATATGCTCTTTCTCTAATAACATGCAAGGAAATCTAACTAAACTCCACTAATGCATAAATCTGCTTATATAGCCCGTGATTTATTCTACTATGCCTCTTTATCCTCCTTTGGCTTGCTCTTTTTTTTTTTTTTCGATGTTGATGATGATTCGACAACTTTATGGTTACGATCACTTTTTTGGGGTGGAAGAAAGTGTAAACTTCTTGGTAACATGTAGCTTTTTTTTTTCTTTTTTTTTTTACGAGGAAAAATTAAACCCCGATACAAGGTACAACCATTTTTTATGACGGAGAACAGTCGTTTAAACTCCGATACAAGTGCTGTGAGATGGACTAAGGATGTAGAAACATGCAATAACAGGAGCTAGGATTTCAACAATTATGCTTTCGATACTGGATACATATGCATGTTTATATATGAAAGTCATGTCACCAAAATAAACCTCCAAATCTACATGCCCTATCTTTCCACAATCCTAGATTATAATCAATTTCTTAGTAGATAAGTTACTACTTAAGATACAATTTTACACAAGTAGAGAAATCATCATTTGCCTCTTTTTTTGACTCAAGTGATGTGGATATGCAATGCAATGCAAAGACTGAAAAAAACATGCATGAAACAAGCATGGGAAAAAAATAGAATGAACTTGAAAAAAAAAAACAAAGCAACATGAACTTGAAAATTAATGTTTTTTCTTTTTTTTTTTTTTTAATAACATGGATACTCCTGTTTATGAATCGGCCTCATTGTTGTCATCTTCTTCAATGTCCTCATCCAAAATGTACTCGTCATTATCACGCTTCTTGAATAACTTTATCCTTTTACCTGCAATCAAAGTTTTTAGTGCAACACCATTTAATTCACAAAGAGCATACGTACCATTGTTGTTGACTTTTGATACTATGTATGGCCCAAACCACCGTTGAGTGAGTTTTTTGCATGCATCATATTGAGAGTCGAATGTACTATCATAAATGAGCACCCAATCTCCTACTTTAATTGGCTTAGGACGCAATCGATGAGTTTTATCAAAATAATACTTGTTCTTCATTCTAGATTCTCTTAATTTTTCAACAGCATCATCAAGTCTTAATTTACCTTGTTCTAACTGTTTAATATGCAAACTCAAAAAATCATCAATAGACATGTTTTCAAACCAAGGCAAATTTGACCATGCAAAAATATGAGACTGAATTGGAAACAATGGTTTTTGACAGTACATGAGTTCAGCAGGCATATATCCAGTAGTACGTGTGCATGTCATTCTATCTGCCCAAAGTGCAAAAGGTAAGAATTTAGGCCATTGTTTGATGTCACCGTTACATGCTTTAGATATGGCTTTCACAATAGGTGGATGACCTCTCTCTATTTTACCATTGGCCTCTGGATTATATGCAGTAGTGAGAGACAAACGAATACCGTGATGCTCAAAGAACTCTTTAGCTTCTCTCGCATTTAACTCTCCACGATCCGCAACTACTTTCTCTATGTACCCAAAGCGACTTATGACATCTTCAAGCAAGAATTCGCAAACATTGTAAGTGGTCTTAGATCGTAATGCACGTCCCTCTACATGATTAGTTAAATCTTCTCTTGCAAGTACAATGTAACGCATTTTGTCAATACCTTTAGGCATAGTTACAAGATCTACTACCCACTTGTAGTGAATACAACGTGGATAAGTAGGATGCAACAGATCTCTATGTTTGACTGATGAATGAAGTTGACAAGTAGAACATGTAGAAACATAGCTACTAATGTCAACATACATCCTAGGCCAATAATAGGTACTTCTAATTTTTTCATATGTTCCAAAAAATCCTTTATGACCGGCCCATAATGTCTCATGCATTTCCTTCATTACTTGCAATTGAAGACCTCGTTTTCCCAGGACTCGTGGATTCTTAACCTTACCCTTAGCATGTCTCCAAAGATAACCATTACATAGGAAAAAGTTATAAGCTCGTTTCCTAATGTTACGGAATCTATTCGTAGTCCAGCTAGGTAATGGTTGTAGTGTACTGAGATACTTTCCTATGTCTCTCCATTCATCTTCGTACTCAGACTCATGAAATTTCTCATACTCATATATATGTGGAACATAGTCAACTAAATTCACATTCTTTATTAGATCACTTTCAAGATCATCATCAAATCTAGCTCTCGATAACATATCAGCAACTGAGTTTGACTTACCTGAAATATGAACTAACTCAGGATTTATGAACTTAATATATGAGATCCATCTAAGCATGGCTATATCAGGAGATGAACAATTGGCTATCATTCCAATGAGAGGCAAACAATCAGTCTCAACTTTGACATTTGCACCAATGAAATATTCTTTGTCTGTTTTCAAAGCTGTTACCATACCCCATAGTTCTCGTTTGATTTGTGGATATTTTCGTTGTGTTTCATGTAGAATTTTGGCACCAAACCTAATTGCATATCTATTCCCTTCACTATCATCTTGACTTATGACCCAACCTATACCAATAGGACTAGTATCAACAGTCAATATAATAGGTTTGTTAGCCGAATAGTCTACACGCTTAAGGATGGGAGCTTTAAGCAATAATTTCTTCAATTTACGCATAGCTTGAGTGTGTTTGTCAGTCCAAATAAATTTTCGTTTCTTCCTCAACAAGTCATAAAGACAATCAGCAACATGAGCAAAGTGAGGGATCCAAATAACATAAAAGATGCAAGCACCAAGAAATCTACGTACCTCACTCACGTTGTTACATGTTTCAGAAATCTTGCTAATGGCATCAACTTTTTGTGGGTATGGCTTTCGACCATAATGGCCACATAAATGTCCAACAATAAGTACCTCATTGACACCAAAAACAGATTTCTCTATGGAAAATGTGAGACCTATCTCTTCAAATCGTTGAAATATTCTTTCACAATCAGAGATATGGTCAAGAACAAATTTACGACATCCCGATGAATCTAAAGTAATGTCCTTTACACGTTCCTCACTCCCTTTAATTGGAATATCATCAATGAATGGCATAGTTATATGAGGGATAAAGTCATGTAAGACCATATTCATAGCACTCATCATATGAGCCACAGAATTAGTCGCTCCTTGAGGTAAAGTACACCTTCGCACTAAGCCTAAAGGAGTTTTCATTGTGGTTATGTCACGACTATCAATTGCTAATTGGAATTGGTCATATCCAGAATATAGATCACCCATTGAATAGATAGAATGTCCTGAAAATGATTCAGCAAACTCATCTACAATGGGTCCTGTTCCTACATTCCTTATGGTGACTTTATTGACGGGTTGGAGATCTTGAATAAAACGTAGTTTCCCATTCTTTTTAGGCACAGTGAACCATCTATTTGAGTAAGGTGCAAAAGATGGCTCTAAAATTCTCATGTTTATCTTCTCCTTAAGTAGTTTCATTAGCTCAGGTAAGTGAGCCTTTGGAACAGGTATAGGACAAAGATTCCATGGAATATGTGGAATAGTAAAGATTATCATGGGTGCAACTAGCTTAGGATCTACACAACCAATCTCATGAGGATACATAGTAAAGGCTTTTCCATGGCTACGTATGACTCCCTCAAATTTATCTCTCTCTGCTGGCAAAAGAAAGTCATCATCTCTACCAATTTTCACCTGTTTGATTGTCTCATCCGTGAATGTATGTCCTATGTTTTTCTTATCCCGAAGAGTTGGATCATTTTTCACATCAATAATTTTTTCATTACTTCCTTGAGGTAATGGTTGAGCTATGGGTTTGATTTTTTTTTCTACAGTTTTGTACTTTGTTTCAACTAAGGCATCATGTGTTTGGTTAAATTTTGAGCACTTGTCAACATTGAGAGCATACTCTTGGATTAGAGCATACTCATCAAGGGAAGAAAGAAGAATAATATGGGAATTAGAATTTTGTTGAAGACATAACTCTAACTCCTCAAGAGTAGAGAAACAATGAGATGTTTCAATCACATGCTCAATGTTCTCATCATGTTCCATGATTTTGTTGTTTTTATAATTTTTTTGGGTTTTTTGGATAAAAGACTTGGACAATTGACTCTTATGAAGAAAATCTAATCTAGAATGTGGAAAACAAAGTGACAAACTATTGAACAGGTTGGTTGGCTGCGAGATGTCAAACCAATATCCACTGTTGTCCCGCTCAACAATGGATTCTATCCGAAATTTTGATCATATGTAGCTCCAAACATGAATCGAGGTGCACAATCACTACAAGCATGCTCATGACCCTGAGTAACAATAGGTTTCTTTCGAATTGACAATCGATTCCTAGGATGATTCACTCCTACTGTCATGACTTGAAGTGATTGCATTCCATCCTTAGACTTGAATCTAGCATAGGTAGACCCATCATCCATGGCTTTAGTTTCCATACGACTCTCACAAATAAAGGGCTGACCTAAGAGAACTTCATAGGAGCAATTATCTTAAATAAAAAAGTGAAATTCTTCTGTGATTCCTCCTATGGATATGGGCACACTAGCACAAGCTCCATACAGGGTACCTACACCATTATCTGCAGTTCTCATACGCCATCCACAATCTTTATCTATGGGCCATCGAAACTTATCATAGACTTCTCTTGAAATCACATTGATTTCAGAGCCGGAATCTACTAATGCATTTACAGTGATAGTGTTCTTATCATTTCCTATTTTAACATGCATCTCTGATGTACCTCTAGACCAAAATGTTCTTTTAAAGTGATTTTGAGGATTGTTTTCATGATTTTCATGGTCAGGTTGAATAGGTCCTAAGAAATTTTTATTAACATTTACTTCATCATCATCAAAGTCCTCTTCATCAGATTCATCAAAGTTTAAGGCTTCATTCATAGCTTGATCTTGATCTAGAGAATCTTGCATCTCAGTATCTAGATTAAGCGGAAACCTCTTCCTTTTAATTAGGCCGATAAAGTTATCTTTAAAAACAGGCTTTGCAATAGAGAAAACTTGTTCTAAAGACATAGTCACTTGACTCTTAAGCAAAATGTCATCTAAAATCTCCATAGGATCTATTTTTCTCTCAATTTTTGAAATCAAGATGGCTTTAGGTTTTCTCTTTGGTTTCTTTTGTTTTTGCTCAGGGTCTTGTTTTTGTTCATGTTCTCGTGTTTGGTCTTCAGTTTGTTTTGATTGTTCTTGTTTATCTAAAGGATTTGGTTCTGTTTTTCTTTGCTTTGTCTTCTTCCCTTTTTGTTTCTCCTCTTGTTTTTGTTCATTGGGTTGTGATTCTTGTTTTTTATCTTTAGATTGTGATGTTTCTCCCTGCTCTATGATTGTTTCTATTCCCTCTGAGGTTTGTTTTCGAGTCACTCTTCTTTCACTAGGCTCAGCTTCATCTCTTTTTCGTTTTTCTTCTACATTGGATATGTGAGAAATAAGAGATTGATCTTCTATCGGTGACTCCCAAGCCGTTATTCTCCTAATCTCATCCTGTGCTCTTACTAAAGCCTCTATGGAAAAATCACCTTCCTTTGTGGGTTTACTTGATTCTACTTGTTGTTCATCAAGAGCTTCTAGTTTCACTCCTCTAGTTCCTACGTCCATTATGGTTATATTTTCATAATGTTTTTTCATTCCTCCCTTACCATAATTTCCTTGCAAAGGTAGATTAGATCTATAGTCACAGATTTTCTTGTCTATGTCTATTACTAGTCGTTGCTCCTTACCAGCCTTCAATAATTCACAATCTCTCAAAAAGTGCTCTAACGAATCACACCAAGGACACCTACGAGGGCCACACACAAAACCATTTTGATTTTGAGGATTTTGATTAACTTGTGGTGGGAAATTTTGAAATTGAGGATTTTGTTGATAAGGTATTGCTTGAACAGGATAATTAGGATTTTGATAAGGCAATTGATGTATTTGAGGAGCTTGGGGAGCAACATGTGGTACTTGAGGTGCAAGAGGAGCTTCCATATTATACAATTGATGATTTTGAAAATTTTGATTTTTAGGATTTTGAAAAGCTATTTGAGAAGCTTGAGGATACAGGTTTTGATACATTTGAGGATTTTGCACATGAGGATGAGGATTTTGCATTGAAGGATTATGCATTGGAGGATTATGCATTGGAGGATTATGCATTGGAGGAACTTGATATGCTTGAGTAGGAGCTACTTGTGGATTTTGATTGGTAGCTATAACATGTTGATTAGGCTCTTGAAAAGTCATTGGGTTCATTTGATTTTGGAAAGTTTTGGTGTAATTAGATTGTAAAGCATCTATAGTCTTGGCCAAATTGGATTGTGTAGCAATAAGACTTTCCATTTGCTTAGTGAGAATATCCACTTGAGATTGTTCAACTACACTTTTATTTGGCTCTACTTTAAAACCTTGATTAGGCTCCATCATTTGAGGAATAGGAGTAGAGTCAAAAAGCATAGCATGGGATTGTTCTCTAACTTGCTCCTTAGTTTGTGGAAGGCTACTTGAGGAAGACTAGTTTGCTCATAAAGCATGGATTGTCTTTGATGTCTATGGGCTACAACCTCTACTACTTTACGCACTTTTTGCCAATTGTCAGTAAGACCATAGCGCTTATCTAGTTCTTCTAATCGTCGTTCAAGTTCCCTACGAGTTTCAGGATGAAGAAGCTTAAGAAAATTGATCACAAGATCAGGTTCCAAACTTATCTTATCCTCATCAGGAACTTGTTCATAGCGTCTAATATACTCATTTTGTGAGTGAGTAATAGAGCTACTAGGCTTTGGAGAATTGACCCATCGTAAGAATCCATCTCGATTATGTTGGCTATAATCTTCAAGATAGAATTCTTTGAGCATCTCCTTTCTAAAATCACTCCAAGGAAGACTATCATATTGAGTGACACGGTTTACGATAGAGCTATCAACAGTTCGTTCAAAGAATGATATCAAAAGATCTTTGGGAAGACCAAAAATCATAGCTTGCTCTTCAAACAAATCTAAGTAGCTTGTGATGTTGATGCCATTGAATTTTCCCTTCTCTCTCAACATAGAAGAGACTATTCTTTGGCCTTGTTTCTCAACAATAAGGGATTTGAATCCTTCCTCCATCTTATGTGAATAAGCAAGTGATGCACGATGCTCTAGATCTCTCACAAATGCGTTTACTTCACGACGAAGATGTGCACGATACTGTGAGAAATCCAGTGCAACACTCAAGACTGATGATGATGATATGATGAGGATGAAAAATATGAAACAAAGGATATGGATCACAACCTCCCAACAAGATCAGAAGCAAATGCCACGAAGCGTTTCACGTCGGGTTCAAATGTGGATGTGATCACAATCCGGGTGGATCGGGTCTGGTCGTGGCACACACAGGGTGTATGAAGCTAATGAATGTTGGATGGTTTAAGGACATGAAAGTGAAATTAATGTTGAGTATGGAGAAGAGAGAGATGTTGAAATGATTATGTTGAAATGATTATGGGAATGATAAGAATGAAAGAGAACCATACACACGAATCAAATTTGGAAGGAAGAATGGTCCATTGGAGGAGCCTCTTAAACACTTCCTAATTCTAATCCATATGTATATCCTTCTTTGGATGATATGTATGCATGACGAGAATAGATGGAATCCTTACACATAAATCAGTTTCGAAAGGAAGAATGGTCCAATATTGGAGCTTCTTATACACTTTCAGAAACTAATAAATATGTATGGATTTGTATGGATGCATGCAAGTGAATTATGATGATGGATTTTACTCACAAGCTCAAAGAAACATCCTCACTGGTTCAACGCAATACTGCGGAGCCTTCTCACACATAGAAGAAATAGAAGACATGTAAAAATACTTAAGAGACTGAGAGAGGTGACAAGAGACAAGTGACAAGTGACATGAATTAAAAGAATTTGAATTAAGTTACATGTAAAAGATCGTCGTGGTACGTCATGCTAAGCAGTCTACTGATCAAAGGTGGTTCCGACCCTCAAACCATGACAGTTCAACCGAATGTCACACGTAAGAAGGTGAGTTCCACTCCAGTGACCCTATGTCTGTCTAGGCTCGTAACGTCTAACTAAAGAAGTCTAAGACTCATTAAAATCAGCTCTAACTCACTCACACGCTCCACCGAGGGTGAGTCAAGATAGAGATGCTGGTTTCAAGAGCCTATCCTAAATTGGAGTTCTAACTTAAATTTGAAACTAGGTTCTATACTCATACTAGCTCACCTTGGATCCTCACTCGCTCAACCGAGGGTGATCGTCTCAAGGAAACCGTAAGCTAGCATGAGCCCTATGGATGCCTAACAATGATGCTCTAGGAGTTTGGAGGGGGGTTTATATAGTTTTTTGAATGAATTTGGGCCCTTGGATCTAGAGAAATCAACTCTCAACTCTAGGATCACTACTTTCGATTACAACCATTTGATTAATCAAATCAATGGCTTGGAATTGTTCTTTCTATCAAATCTAGTGTAAAGGAGTGAAATTTAGGCGCCCTCATTCTCCACCATTGGATCTGGGGATGATCTGGACCGTCGGATGAGTGCTGACATCAATTCGGATAAGATAAGCCACTATTTTTGGAGAAATGTTGCATTATTGATCTTTGATTGTAAAAAAGGTATTCTTTTATGGAAGAAATTCGTGGATCCTCCTTCCTTTATGCTTTAGTGCATCTCCACCCTTGAATATGAGCTCATCTTGACCGTACAACATGGTTCAATCATATTTTGACATTGGCAGACATTCAAGCCTTCAATTTTCTTATTCTAGAAAACTGCGGTGACCTTGAAAACTGGACTTTGTGCTCTTTGACCCTCCAAAAAGTCTTTGATGAAGATGAAACATTGTAGGACTATGTTTCCAAAGATCTCCTTCAGGAATATGCAGAAAAAACTCCCATCTGAATCTAACTTGTACAATTTTGACTACATTTGGAAGCTTGCAAGGTGGCATTAAGCTGTCTAGGAAGCTCGGATAGCCTTGAAACTTTATACAAATATGTAGCCACATATGGTCTTTATACATGCCAAACCATATGGCTAACGTAAATTTCTATACAAGAATTTGTACGGTCAAACTAGAAAAAATACATTTTTACAAAATGAACATAGCATATCAATGTGCTACCAAATCCATTTTCTGCTGAAATTTGGGCTATAGACTGCCTTTGACAATCTTTACAAGTATATGGATTTTCATCTAATTTGGTGACAATGAAATTTTTGCCCTAATTTCCCAACTTTGACCAGCTTTGACCAACTTTGACCGCTACCATGGACTTTCTTGATTTCTTTGAAACTTTGTATGTGACCTTTCTTTGACATCCTTGATGCATCCTGGACTTCTCGGGGAATTCTGGCTACCTTCACCAAATATGTTTTTTGTAGGCCTTCACAAGTGAGAGAGGAGAGAAAATCTCGATGACACCGGAACCATTGTCATGCAAACACAAAGCTTATCTTTGGGCATGTCCTTTACAATTGTGCGGTCTAATCCAGTCTTAGTGGATCACACAATAGAGACCTCAATTCCATTGACCATAGTCTCATGTGTTGCATCTTTACCATTGAATAGAACCATAACCTAGCAATTAGTACCTACCACGTCCATATGGTTAATTTCATTAAGAATTCCAATGCTAGCTATGCCACCATCCTCATAACCAACTATTCCTCTAATATTGCCACAATTGTCATCTCCAATTCCATATATGAGTAACCCCCTTTGCCTACAAGTGTCTAGTTTGTCTCAAGCCATTCCCCTTTCACAACGCTTGGCACAACAACCTTAAATACTGTTAGTGCAAATCATAAGACCAAATTTTTGGAGAAGATGTAGACCTTCCTAAGTCGAAAAATGTATGCAAGAGTATTATGAGGGACATAGATCCTTGTCCACATGAACTTGAGTTTAGAAAAGTGTTGTGGGCTGAGAAATTGCACGATCATTTCACTCAAAATGAAGCCTTTGGATTCACCTTGAAAGAGACTACATTAGCATGGTTCAAACCACTATGCATATAAACTTTCCAAAATATAGATTAGCTTGTGAAGCCATTCATACCTGAGTTTGCTAAAATAGGAGCTAAACATGACACCTTGGCAATGATTAAGAGCTTCAAGCAAGAAGAAAATGACGATTTGATATTAATTGCTCATCATTGAACCTATGTTTAGACAAGTGTCGTGGGTTGAGAAAGTGTATGAACTTTTCACTCAAAATGAAGCTTTTGGACTCACCTGAAAAATAGTGCACTAGCATGGTTCCAACCATTATGCATATAAGCTTTTCAAAATATAAATTAGATCTTGAAAGAGACTCATAAATAAATTTGCTAAAATAAGAATCAGACATGACACCTTAGCAATGATTACAAGCTTCAAGCAAGAAGAAATTGAGGGCTTGATATGAGCTACTTATCGCTGCAAGCATTACATAGCGTGATGATCTACATGGGGTCTTCCATCGAAAGCTAAGTTAATTGTGCATTCCCTTGATGGCTTAAAAAGTTCTCAATTACATAGTACGTCCTACTTGATGAATCCCACCACTTTGGAAGACTATAAAAGTCCTTCCTTCTTGAAGATGACTCGGGTAACTCCATTCAAGTCCTCTCACCTTGAGACCTTCTGGAGTGGAGATGACGCTCTGCTGGTTGCTGCTGTGGTCACTGACTGAAGATTCACTTCCGACTTCACCGTTATGCTGCGACTGATTGAAGATTGCAACGTCACGACTGACTGAAGCCATCGCTACTGGCTGTTCATGTCCATCGGGCTTTGGAGGCGATTGACTGAAAGCGGGCGTCCATCGCGACTGATCGAGCTTTTGTTCGTCGCGTCTAGTGTCTGTCGCGATCGACGTCTAACTAGACGATCGACCACGAACCCCTCGTCCACCGAGCTTTGAAGGCAACTAGTTTCGTGTCCATCGGGCTTTGGAGGCGATTGACTGAAAGCGGGCGTCCATCGCGACTAATCGAGCTTTTGTTCGTCGCGTCTAGTGTCTGTCGCGATTGACGTCTAACTAGACGATCGACCATGAACCCCTCGACTGAGGGTTTGACGATTGTTGGGGAACCAGGTCCGAGCGCAACGAGCAACTGATAGGCAAATGATTGGAACTGGGTCTGCTTTTTCCGAGGATCGCCTGAAGATAGTTGTTCTATCGTGCGCTAGCAAAATCTCCGTACTCTGCACGTGGTAGCTTTGTTCAAGAAATATTTAAAGTTTTTTTATCAATTTAAAATGTGGCGGCGTGAGTCGTGAGCGCCAGGCTTAATTCCCAAAAAAGAAAAGAAAAAAACAGGAAAAGGAAAAAGAAAAAAAAAAAGAGGGTTTTAAAAAGAAAAGAAGAAAGAAAAGAGACAGAAGTTTCGAAGAAAAAGAAGGGAAAACAAATAGAAAAGAAAAAAAAGAGCTTCCCTTTTATGTGGGATGACCGCGGGCTTTTCAAGATAGACTCGTGCCGCCTTTTAGTCTTCTCCTTTAATAGGAGTGTTAGGCTTCGATGTGATCGGGGGGGGGGAGTCTTCCTTGTTTGTGGTCAGTTTTCTCTCCATGTTGAAGGGTACTGCCTTTGGATTTTGAATAGTGAAAGTGGTGCAAGTTCCTTTTGGCCATGGATGTGGCTTCATCCTCTCTCGTGAAAAGTAATCGGGCCCCTCCCCCTGGGGAGACCGATATCCTGGCCGCTCTGCTGGAGGGAGGGTCGTGCGCCGCCCCTGGGGCATCCGAAAGGGTTGAATCCCCCATCGTGTCCCTCAGCAGACCCGCAGTTCTGTCTGCTCAGGAGGAGCTCAAGAAAGTGTGCCTCGTTGGCCAAGTGTTTGGCCCTAGGCCCCCGCTCGAAACTGTGTGACAATGGCTTCGAAAAGAGTGGTTCCCTAGAGGACTAATTGTTAGCAAATGTCAGTTCTTACCAGCGAACCACATGCTGCTAGTCTTTGAAAATGAAGAGATGGCGTTCCAAGCCCTAAGCGTTGGCACCTGGCAGCTCGGTCGGGCGACCCTGTGCCTATTCAGATGGTCCCCGGACTTTACTCCCGACAAATCGAAATCGCTTCGGTACCCTCTTTGGGTTGAGCTCCCGAATCTTCCTTACTTCTTGTACAACTTCGTGTGGGACATTGTCTCTCCTATCGGCAAGCCGTTGGCCTCACGCGATGACATTGGTGGTCTCATCTATGAAGGCGCAAGACACTCGTTCAATGCTAGGTGGCACCCCCAAATCTGTGTCGAGGCCGACCTCAGTTCGCCGCTTCCATCAATGATCAAAGTGGACATGGGCGAAGGAGATGTGTGGGAGCAGGACATCATCTACAAGAACCTTCCCAACGCGTGCTTTCGTTGTGGCCAGCAAGGTCACAGGATTAAAGATTGCCCTCTCAGGCAAAAAAACAAGCGCTTTCAAGAAGCCTCCAAAACTGCTCAAGACAACAATGACGAGTTGACCCACTCGACCAAGGAAGGGGAAGGCAAGGGCCTCCTGAATCCACAAGCTTATGCTGATGGCTTTACTGAAGTTAGAAGAAGAAGGAAAAGAAGCCCTAGGGCCAACGGTGAGAGAAACAACCCGCCACATACCCCCTATAGCAACTTGTATTGCAATCTAGAAAAGGAGATCAATGAGTTTGACTACCCAGGCGGGAAGCTACCTGAGGCAGACATCTACGACAAAGCCCTAGAGATCCCCGACAATAAAGAAACCCCCCAGGAGGGCTACACTACAAGCAAAGAAGATGGTTTCACCACTAGTAACGAAGACAACATGGATAGTGAAAGTTCCATCATTGGATCGACGATCCCGGAAACGGTGCCGAGCACGGGGCCCAAGTCTCCCCAGCAAGGGGCATCCCGCAAAGGAAAACAGCCCATGGAGTTACCCTGGAAAAGCCCCCACAAGAACAGATTTCTAAGTCGGGACCAGATCCCAGCGAAAAAGAAAGATGAAGCCAAGAGAAGAAAGGACAAAGCTCCCTCCCGCAAAGAGGGATCAATACAAAAATGATTGTCATCTCGCTAAATGCTAGAGGGCTAACCGACCCCTCAAGAGCGACCATCATTGGTCAATGGCTTCGCGACATTAGCTTAAACCCAGACTTTATATGCATTCAAGAGATTAAAATTGACGGAGAAGACCTCCAGAAACGGCTCAGGCAGGTCTCCTCGGCCCATGTGTGGATCCCAACGAAACACCCACGGGGGTCTAGAGGAACGGCTATCGGTGTTAAACAACTCTGGTTTGAAAAGCTTGAGAACTTCATTGAAGATGTAAGTCACCGTTGGATCGCTGTCTCTTTTGGAGCTCCTCTTTGTGTTACTATGGTTTCTTTGTACGCCCTTAACGGGGATTTGGAGAGACGGAACACTTGGGCCTCCTTAGACTCGCTTCCCCACAACGTGCTCATATGTGGTGATTTCAACATGGTGGAGGACCCTATGGACAGATGGATGGGCAAGGGCAGGGTCATCGACAGTCGGGAGAAAGAAACGTGGGACATGACCAAACTTCACTTGGATTTGGTTGAATTCAAAGACTCGAATGGCTTTTCTTGGTCGAATCTCCAAGCGGGCGAGGACCTGAGGAAAGCTAGACTCGACAGATGCTACATTTCTCAGAGTTTTACCCATCAGTGGGGCCATCCTACCATCACACAACGCACTGACCTCACTATCTCTGATCACTACCCGATCGTTATCACTTTTCAACCTTCCAACAAGAACCGCAAGGCTCCGTGGTTCCATGCCAACGCATCCACCTTCTCTCTCCCCTCCGTCCATCAAGAAATTGCCGATGTGTGGAAGGTGGCGTTCGCCTCTGGCTTGGCCCCAGCCAAGTGCTGGAGAAATGCGGTCGACAAGTCTCGTAAGATCATGATCAGAACTAAGAAGATGCTCGAGACTGTGCGGCGGGCTCGTAGGGTAGCTCTCTACCACAGACTCTGGCGGCTCGAGGAGGAAGTGAACAAAGGAAAACACCAAGCCCAGAAAGGTCTCCGAAAAATAAGAGCAGTGTTGAGATACGAGGAAGAAATACAAAGGAAAAACTTGCAAATCTTCTTCAAGGAGTGGTGGGCTGGCAAAGCCGACAAACCCACCAAAGAGATGTGCCGTATCCTTAAAAGGAAACACAACAGAGATTCGATCCCCCTACTGCTAGATCCACTTGGCAATGTATGCAATTCAGAAGAAGATAATTTTGGCATCATCGAAGGGCACTTCACGAGACTCCTGGGAACCTCGAACCCCCTCTCCCACCATAGAAGGGACTGTATGGCTGCCATTTCTAGGGTTTCCCCCCGGAGGATTCCACCCAACCTCCACTCCCTGCTCCATGCTCCTATCTCTGAATCAGAAATCATTGAGGTCATTGATGCCCTCCCTCTCGGTAAAAGCCCGGGACCCGACGGACTCACTAACGAGTTCTTTAAATCCTTCAAGCTGGTGGTTGCCACCCCTCTTCGGATGGTTTGGCAAGAAGCGCTAAAGTTTGGTGCTCTTCCTTATTGTCTAAATAATGGAATTATCAAGTTGATACACAAGAAGGGGGAAAAGAACAGAATCGAGAATTGGCGGCCTATTACGATGCTCCAAACAGGATACAAGATCATCGCCAAAGTCATCGCCAACAGACTCTCGTGCCACCTGAGATCTTGGCTTAGTGAGGACCAAAAAGGTTTCATCAAAGGCAGGTCTATCCTGGAAACCATTATGGATATTTGGGAAGGTATTCAATTTGCAAATGATTCTAATCAAGATGTGGTCTTCCTCAAGATCGATTCTGACAAAGCCTACGACAGGCTAGAATGGGACTATATTCTGCAGTCGCTCCAAGATCTCGGATGTAGTCAGAAATTCACCAAGATGATCGCGACCCTTCTCGGAAACGCAACGACCCAAATTAACGTTAACGGCAAACTTTCGAAGGCGATCCATCTGAAAAGGTCTATTAGACAAGGGTGCCCTCTGGCCCCCCTTCTTTTTGCCGTCGCCACTGAGGGGCTGAGCAGACTTGTGGCACATCATGTTGAGGCTGGCAATATCAAAGGCCTCCGGCTGCCTCACGACCACGGTCAAATCATCATGAGACTGTTTGCCGATGATATGAACACGTTCGTTCACAATGATAATACTAGCCTGGAGACTTTCTGGAGGTGCCTTGCTACCTTCTGTGATGCCTCTGGATCCAAAATCAACCACTCTAAGACCGCTTTCAGGGCTATTGCGGGACATCATCCTGGCCTTCTCATTGATCATGGCTGTCAAATCATTCCGCAGGGCCAAATCTTTCGACTTCTTGGAATCCCCTTGGGGTTTGGGGTCTCTATGGAGCAACGATGGAACTGGGTGCTTGCCAAACTTGAAAACAAGCTTAACTATTGGAGAGGTATGCAAATCAATCTCGCTGGACGTGCGATGGTTATCAACACGTTCCTCCTCTCTTCTACCATCTACTTCCTTTCTTGCTGGAGACCGAACGAGCAAGGCCTGTCCAAACTGAATAGTATTTGTAGAAACTTTCTTTGGACGGGCGATCATAACAGAAGGGGGGTGCCTAAAATCAAATGGGCCATCTGCACTAGCCCTAGAGATAGCGGGGGGCTGGGTATCCTGGACATTGGGTGTATGGCCAACAAACTGGCAGCCAAATGGATGATTAAGGCTTGGTGCAATAGGGAGGCCTCGTGGGCCAAGCTGATCTTCAGAAACAAGCATGAGTTGGCCCTCACGGGGTGCCCGAACTGGAAGAATCTCGACATCATGACCCTGCTATTCTCCCCGATCCCCGTCTCCCCGAAAGGCTCCAATCTCGTGTGCTCCCTTTGGAAGGGCTGGAATAAGGTCAAAAGCTTCACAAGAATTTGTGAAGACTGGAAGTGGGCGGCTGGAATCAGACAAAACGACTCTATCTGGTTTCCGATACATGGCATCCGGAGTGTGGAGTCGTGGAACATTCAAAATGCCAAGAAGTTATGGAACAAAGGATTCAAAAAATGGAAACACCTCTGGAAACATGACACCAACAGCTGGATCAACTTCGAGGATATTGACCCTCGCATAAACATCTCCTACGAAGAATGGAACACTTTGCAAAGCAGATGCCTCGCTTGGGATCGTCACAAGACTCGCCTTCTCATGGGACACGACACACCGAACGCGCATGGTCTCAAATGGCACAATGGAAATAGCCTACTCAAAATCCCGAACATCAAAGAAACGACTGACCTCCAGATCAGCCTCAACAAGAAGTGGTGCCTGTCTTGGACGCGGCTTCGGTGGGACATGAAATTCATGGGTATCTGGCACCCACTTATAGAGATTAAGAAGTCTGTCCTCTTATGGCAAATTCTTCATCGAGGAATTTGGACCAACCATAAGGCAAGCAAACTTTGTGGGATCCCTCCTTGGTGCAAACGCTGCCACCGTGCAATCGAAGATGTCCCACACATCTTCCTTACTTGCCCCAACTCCTACAAAATCTGGCAGACGGTTGGAATGAAAATCAGACTTCAGAAACAGCTTAGTTGGAAACAAGTCCTTTTGGGAGAAGCGATTGGCTGCTCTGCGGCACTCTGGAACGCAATCAGAGGGGAAGTCCTGTGGAAAATTTGGTGGGAGAGGTGTGCTCTCAACTTCGGCGATCCCCCCAGGGAGTGGTCGATTGAGAAATCACTATTCCTCCTTGGCAAAAGGATTGTCAACAGTAAGAAATCCCCCCCCTTCAGGCACCATCAAGTCCTCCTGTTGATCAACAACAAGCTCAAACCCAAGTGGGCCCCGCATGAGGGCGACGAGAGGGTGATCAACCTTCTTTGTAATGCAACCTAGGATTCAATCAAGCTTCCCCTGCTTTGTGGGATTTGGGGGGTCCCGTGGGCACTAGTCCCCTTCTATTGTACCTTTGTTTCTTAATTTAATTCAAGTCCGGGAGAGTAGGCTATTGCCGAACTTCCTTTATATAAAAAAAAAGTCCTCTCACCTTCCAAAAAGTCGACTCAAAGTATGAGGTCAATTTCCTGAACAATCAATTAAATGGCAAAGGTTTTCATGAGACATTGAACCTATAAGCTACAAGGCCTCCACCTAGAAAGTGCTTGTATTGTGGAGGAGATCATTCATCAAATGTGCATAACACAAGAACACCTCCCCCAACACAATCACAATTGAAATATTATGAAATAGAGCAAAAGTGGACTAATCAATCAAGTGTTGAGCATTTTTATAACAAGTAACTAGTCAAGAAGTATCCTAAGCAGCGAGCCGAATATCAAAATAGAACAATCAAACTAAATTACCGAGTCCCAAGTCCTAGTGCACAAGAATAGTACTAGTATTCACTATGATACTCGTACTTGGTTAGACAACAAATGCAATATTCACCATGAAAAACTTTGGAGTATCCCACATGCCTCGCTAGACCTATGTTGACTTAGCATCCATTTTCTCCTTAACATGTAATTTAAGTGAAGTATCTGCAAGCACAAGAGCCTATTGATCCAGCCATAATGTACATTTCTCGTAATATTAGAGAGGTTATAGGGAAAGGGAGTGACATAGAAAGTAGCCAACGAGGCATACCCCAACAATATGACCAATCCGCCAATTCCTCAGGCTATTCAAATGATATCAATGGATATGATGACTACTATAACCAAAGTTATGGGTATAGAAATCCAAACTATCGCCAATTCTATTACACCAATGTTCCACCATAAATTTTGTCTAGACCGTAGTAAAGACCTACTCCTTGAGGAGGTCCTTGCTTTAGGTGTAATGAGGACCATTTCATTAGTGAATAGCCCACATCCTGAAGTCCCTTAGTTACCACCCATACCCACTATGAAATCCTTCTTTGATGAGTGTGGAGAGTCACCTATATAAGAATTATCCTCACAACTCTAACATGCGCAAGCATGCACTTATAAATATGGTAATGGATATTACTTATAACTCTATTAATGAAGGGGATAAAGAAGTGAAAACTCAAGTGATCACAAGGGCACAAGCCAAGTATATGCAACAAGATAAGGGCAAAAGATTCTTGATCCACCAAGTCTAGAAAGCAAAGAGGAGGTTCCAAAGAACTCTCCGCCTAGAAAGGGTATTTAGAAGACTCAAGAGGGAAAACACATCAATAAATGGAAGAAAAAGGTTATTAAACTTGAGACTTGAAACTTGTTGCATCCACCATTAATGATTACCCTAATCTCTACATGGAAGGGCCCTATCAGAATAAATAAGGGTACTTGACAAATATGAGAACCCTAATGGAGCCATCAACCATGGACAATCCCACAAGAAATATTTCCCAAGTCCATGAACAAGAAGGTCGGACAAAACAAGCTAGATTCCCTAGTAGTAAATCACCAAAACAACAGGTTTTGAACTTCCAAAACAAATGAAGAAATATCAAGTAGAGGAATGTAATTTTTTTTTTTGCTATGGCTAATTCTGAAAAGCTAATGGGACAAATTATGACAATAAAACAAGAAACAAACAAAGTTGTCATAAAAGTGGAACACAATGAAGGAACATGGTGATTTTTCTATTTTTGAGGAGGAATTGTTAGTGAATTACTAGAACTTTTAGATATCTTTTCTTGGAATTACAAGAACCTCAAAGGGATTGATCTAGATCCATATCATCCACAAGAAAATTTTCATGATGAGAGTTATAACAAAGTGATATGCATAGTTTTGCAAAAGTTGGTTAACTCACGATGCTCATACTAGTTAAGAAACTACATCATGCAATTTTTTATTATCCAATCACTTATAAGACGATACGAAGCTTCACGAAGATGATCTCACACTTGTTTACAACCTAAACAACACGCTTAAAAGCTATAAAAAATAGCTCATAGCCCCTATGTGATCCACTATACATCACCTACTGGTGCCATTCAATTCTTCGCATTAGGAGATATTTTTTCCAAAGTATATTAGCTATTGTAGATTTAAACTCTATAAAGTAGACATACCCAAGCCAACACCCATTAATCAAGCCAAGGAAAAATGTAAACATCTAAAAGAAGAAGGGAAGCCAATAAAAACTAGAAAACACACATCTCAGGAGGCTAAACAATAGTAGTTACCAAAGTCTCTTGTGGCTGCACACCATACAAAATCACACACAAGGGTTTCCAAGAGACTCCTAAAACAGTCTATGAGATTTCTCCTCACCCTTTTAGGAAGAAAAGAGCTTCACCTATGATCAATACATTTGGATACCTAAGATCAGTGCCACAAAGAATCAATACAATCAACTATGTTCCAAGATCTTTATTGTAGGCTAAATTTGTATTGCATGCCTCAACAACATCTATCATGCATAAAACAAGATAGGGAGGGGGGACTACAACGTGAAATTTTGAAAGAAAACCCTTGTGCATAGAGCCCTATGGGAGCACACAAAACCCCAAGTTTACACACCAAAAAGAAGATACAAAGCCCACCTTCGGTCGAATTCGGAACAAATTGAGGCCCCAACTCGCACACAAGAAAGAAGATTCATAAGGCCAAAAATAAGAAATCTGGATAAAAAGAGCTTAAGCTCATATATGGAAGTCGGTTCCGAAGTAGTCTCACTCGCCACTAAGGAAGAACGCAATGAATACACTCACACATGAAGAAAGAAGATTCATAAGGCCAAAAAATAAGCAATCCGGATAAAAAGAGCTTAAGCTCTTATGGAAGTCAGTTCCCAAGCAAGTAGTCTCACTCGTCACAATGATATGTTGCATTCCTTCTCTAGACTCCTTAATGACGCTTTCAATGGTAGTACAACTCTTGGTCCCACTCCCATCAAAGAGCATGCTCTCTATTGAAATCATTGCTCTTTAGATTGATAGATGTGCATGCACTACAAGAAATACGGGTGCATAACGACGGTTAAGGTGACATAATTTTGTCGCTATAAAATTGTAAAAAGTGTCGTAACAAACTTCGAGTGCGGACCGTCGATTAAACAATGATCAAAACAATGTTTTTTTAGATGTGTGGCGCGATGAGATGTGCAACGCTTGCAGTGAGCATCGCTAAATAAAAAAGCATCACATAAGTGATGCTTTTTTGCATCACATAAGCGACGCTTTTTTGCATCGCATAAGTGATGGTAAATAATGTTGCTTATGTGACGTCAATTACAATGGTTTTTATGATGCCTTACCATCGCTTACACCACGACCTCTTGATAGAAACGAATTAAAACATTGGAGGCTCTTCAATCGGCATGTTCACGCATCTGATCGAAGAGCTCTCCAACATTCGCAATTGTGCTACGCTTACGAGTTGAAACAATTAGTATATGCAAAATTGTTGTTTCGCCTAATCTCTATCTTATTGTCTCTCTCTGTCTTTGTTTCTCTCTTTCTACCTCTTTCTTTCTTTGAATTCTCTCTCTCTCTCTCTTTATTGCAGGTTATTCAAGAAGCTAAACAAGTAAAAAATATGGCTAACTATTGTAAGTACTATTTCCATTCTTTGTATATCATTTGATTTTTGTTATTTTCATTAGTTAGAATACTCACACTTATTGATATGCACATATACACTTATACATGATGAAGATGCACGTTCACACATATACACATGCACATACACACACATACTTGTGCAAATACACTTACACATACACACACATACACATGCATATGCACAAACATTTCTACAACCACATAAAAAGACTTTCATGCATGCATTATTGCATATATATATATATATATATATATATATATATATATATATATATATATATATATACACACACACACACATACACACATTAACATATACTTAAATACATGTATATGCACATCCACATGCATGCACATGGATGCAAATGGAAATGCATCCACACACACATGCATGTTTCATATATATACACATGCATATACATACACTTGTATATGTTTATACACATACACATACATATGCACATATGTATACATACACACACATATACACATATATATGCACATATGTACACACACATATACACATACACACACATGCACAAACATACATATACACATATACATGCACATACATACATATATGCATACACTTACACATATACATGCACATACATATACACACACACATGCACATGCACATGCACATACACATATATGCACACATATACATTTACACATGCACATGCACATACATACATATACACACACATACACATGCACATGCACATACACATACATACACATATACACTTACACATGCACATGCACATACATACACATATACACTTGCACATGCACATGCACATACATACATACACACACACATACACATGCACATGCACATACACATACATACACATATACACTTACACATTCACATGCACATACATGCATATACACATATACATATGTAGATACATTCATATACACACACATATACATGCACATATGTACACGCATATGAATGAATTAAATAATAAAAGTACTAAAACACATGCTTAATATAAACAATAATAACAATCAATAGAACAAAACTTTGCATTACTTAATACCATACACACAATTCAAAACCTAACTGAAATGAACATATATAAATAATATATATATATATATATATATATATATATATATATATATATATATATATATATATATACATATATACATATATATACATATATATATATATATATATCAATGTAAATACATATCCAATATCATAATCAAGAATCATAATCATCATCATCATGATCATCCTCATCCTTAACCTCATCCTCATCCTCATCATCAAAATCACCCTGTGATGATCGAGATCGTCCCTCCTGTGTCTATCTCTCCACCTCATCCATATCTGCCTATCCATAATACTCCTGTATTACATATAACAAACATAAATAAGTAAAATAATTAAAACATTCATATAAATAAAATAGTTATATAAAATTTAATAATACTCACAAAGGTATCCGGATGATCTCGCATATACTTCCTCAAACACCAATATCCAAAATGTGTAGCATACTTGATCTCATGTTTCGTAGGATATCAGCCATAATCCTTTCGCTGCATTGAAACAAATAAAAAAGATTAGTTTCTTGCATTTTAACTAAAATAAAAAATATACTCACAATAACACATATACTTACAAATGTAGCTACAAAACCATGATGGCCTATTTGGCCTAGGTGCGATGTGTGGCCCGAATCAACCCTCTTCTTTGGAGCAGCCTATTTATTTAAAGAAAAAAAAATACATAAATTAAATGTTGTAAATATAAACTATTAATTTGTTTACCTTCTGCTGAGGAAATGACTCTTGAAGACGTAGCTGTCTACAAAAAAACTGCCATGTCTCAAGTGGTATGTTAGGTTGCCTCTTATTTTTTTCCACCATACAATATCTCTTGTTAATTTAATCTCAAACAAAAAAAAGGAATCAGAATACATACACATATATAGACACACATACGCATACCCATATACACATATACATACATATAACATAAACACACATACACATATCCACATATATATGTACACACATACACATGCATGCATATACACACGTTCATACAAACTACATGCATTTATCCCACAATAATGTGTATTTGTGTATATGTGAGTATGTGTGTATATGTAAACATGTATAGTTTATGTATGTAAATTATCAGATTATTAATATCAAATACCATTATTTGTAGATTTCGATCAATCATATGGAACTCCACCATCGTCTCCTCATCATGAAAGGACTATATACTGTAAGTATATCAAACTTTTAATTTTAAATATATTTGATAGATACATAATTGATATATTTTTTTGTTTCTTGTTATATCAAATTCTGATCAATGAGAGGGCACTCCACCACCTCCTATGCATGCAGTGACTTCACATGTGTCCTCCGATAGGAATTATGATGAATTTTACTATCAAGAGCATATTATATGTTGGTGTAACTCTTGCTATGGCATGTATCAAAGACCACGATTGGAATGTATTGAACATGAGGCAGAGTATGGTACTTTTGAGCGTGCACCATCACCTAGTCAAGGTGATAATGCTTGGGTATGTATTTTTTCTATAAATTAATGTCATTATTTTATTTAAAAACCATATACAAAATCATATTGTTGTTGATATATAAGAATACTTGCTCGATGATGATGATGATGGTTATTTTTCTCATAATGTTAATATACCTCTTACACGTCATGGACTTGTTGTTCATCAATTATAAGTAGAGGTTTCTAGAAATCCTCTACCTCCTAGTTTAGAGACTGAAATGGCTAGAGATTATCCATTGCCAGCTCGTGATCCTTCTCTAGTACAAACATATGATAGAAGAAGATATGGAGGATGGATTAGAGGACCACTTCCTTTAGATGGAGAGGTTTTCAACTTTTTGGATAATTGCTATATGATTGCTCGATCCACTATTACTAATGCTGGTCATGGTCTCTTTATTGTAGAGGATTTATATGTGCCTCTGAACTCTGAAGTCACTCTTATGTCATTTTGTGGTCATATATATGGATGGGGAGATTGGCATCGACTTGCACGTTATGTTCAAAGCATGACTACTTATGGAATATGCTTGAATGCAGCATCCCTTACTAGTAGAAAGATTTCACATGTAGAAAATGTAAGATTTTATATTGATGGAAGACCTTACATGCATGGAAATATAGCAGGTTCAATAAATAGTAGTTGAGGGTTACATAATAGTTCAAGGACTAATTGCACATTTCAGGAGCATGAAAATAGACATGAATGACCATACATGAGTAGAGATGTATCAAGATACATAGTTGTCAATGCTATTACTAAATTACATGTTGGTGATGAATTAATAGTGAATTATGGATGGCATAGACCTCCAAGAGCACCTTTTAGCTAGAAAGAGAATGAAATTTTTCTATCCATATTTAATAACTTATATATTTAATTTTATGTTTAAAGTTTACTTTTTATTCATTTATGGAATACTAATGATTTGTATTCATGTGTGTAGATTCCAACGTATGATGTTGATGATATTTCTCCACACCATTCACAATTGCTAGTAAGACCTCATTTATCAGAAGCTTCTATGAGGAGGCTACGCAAAAGGGATCCTTTGAAATATGCAAGGTTGAAAGATCTAGCTTCAAAAGAAGATAAAGTACAAGATTTGTGTGACAATGATGAAGATGATGGCATGGCAGATTTTATTGAGGATTGGTATCAAAATGACAGTGAGAGCATTTATATTTCTAAAAATGAGAAATATCTTTGAGAGGAATGTCTAAAGCATGTATATGAAGGAAGTCGTTTGACATGACTAAGTGTGAGATTACTTATTCTCAATCTTCAAAATCGTTTTGGATGGTGTAATGTATCGGTTTGACACTATTAAGGTATAATTTTCAATTTTCTATCTATTTATATATATACATGCATAAATATATACATATGAATACATGCATATATAGACATACACATAAGTATACATGAATGCATACACACATATAAACATACACACACATATATACACATACAGATGTTATGAGAGTAAGGTCAAATTATACATACCTGTATCGAATGAAGATGTGTTGTCCATCTAGCCTTTAGAATTTTCCACCCAACCTTTAGAATCTACTTGACACATCTGTTTTTCCTATTCTAGTCGACATAATACATGTGCTGCTACCTCTTTAAGAACTTTGCATACAAATATTTAGTATCAGTTAGCTATGGAGGTATTAGGCCATTAGGTAAATGGGAGGACCAAATTCATCTAGAAGATTTTGAAGGATGGAAAAATAATTTTAAAGGATGGACACTTTCTGTCTGCCCATCCTTAAAAACTATTCATGCATCTTTCAAAATCTTCGAGATAAATTTGGTCCTCCTATTTTCCAAATGACCTTATACCTCCATAGCTAGCTGATACTTTATATTTTTAAATGAAATCAAATATACACAGCTACACATGCAGACATACACATACATACATACACATATATATACACATAAACATACATATACACATGTTATGAGAGTAAAGTCAAATTGTACATACGTGTATTGAATGAAGATAGTTTGTGCATCTAACCTTTGGAATTGTTTGCCCAACCTTTAGAATCTTCCTAACACATCTGCTTCTCCTATTCTATTCAACATAATACCTGTGTTGCTAACTCTTTTATGAACTTTGCATACAAATATTAAGTATGAGTTAGCTATGGAGGTATTAAGTCGTTTGAAAAATGGGAGAAGTAAATTTACCTCAAAGAATTTGAAGGATGGAAGAATAATTTTAAAGGATGGGCGGACACAAAGTGTTCATTCAATGCAGGTTTTTCTTTTACCTTATCTATGGTAAGAACAAGAACTTGCATTGAATGAACACTTCATGTGCACCCAAGCTTTAGAATTATTCATCCATTTTCAAAAATTGTCGAGAGAAATTTGCTTGTCTTATTTTCAAATGACCTAGTACCTCCATAGTTAGTTCATACTTAATCCTTGTAAACAAATATGTAAGTCTTAGTTAGCAAGGCAGGTAATAGATTAACTATAAAATGGGAGATAGCCAAATGATTCAGTGCTCTAGATATGAAAGTCTACAAACCATAATATACAAAAAAAAGTGAAATCAAATATACACATGCATACATACATATATATACATACATACACATTCATACATACATACACATGCATACATACATATATACATACACATGCATACATACATACATACATACATACATACATACACATATATACACACATACACATACATATGTGCATACACATACGCATACATATATATACATACATATACACCTATAAAACACATATAGACACATACATACATATACACATATGCATATTATGCATATATATATGTATATTTATTTATTTTTTTTAATATATCTTTTTTTTATGAACTTATAGGTTATTATCTGAAAAACCAAGTCAGAATATTCTTCCTACCTCACATGATGAAATGAAGAAGATAATCAAGAATCTTGGTATAGATTATCAATGTATACATGCATGTCCTAATGATTGTATTTTATATAGAGGTGAATATGCCAGCTCTTTGATGTTGGGAAAGATGGATGGACACTCCAAGAAATGATTAGGTACTACGAATCCTTGCTTTGTATAAGCCCTCTTTTGCTTTAGAGTTGAGTTGTAGGCCCACTTAGCTTTCCAATGACACTAAAAAAGTGCCTATGTACTTTGGAAATGATGTGAGAAATGATTGATTCAAAATAGACTACTTCCAATTTGAAGAATCAATGAAAACCTTCTATTTTTGTTCACACAGCTGTTGCTTGTTAAGCTCACTGCTTCCAGTACAGTAGGAATTAGAAAACTTCCTTTTTGAGATATAAAATTAGCTTAATGAGCTAATGATTCCAAGTGGAATCACTCAACGCAATGTAGTATACACAAAGTAATCAATTTAGCAAACAAATCATTACCCTCGATTTTTTAGGACCTCTGCAAAGTTTGAGTAGTGGGTACTTGGACACGCTTTTCTCCAAATCTGCTGAATAGATTATCTTCAACATTTGTGAGCACGTAGAGGACTTAGATCTGATTTCATCAGGCTATAGAACATTAAAAATGGTGGAGAAATGACTGAGATATGAGTAATACACAATGCTTGTTCTGAGTAACTATGACAGAGAGACCATAGATGAAAGAATTGATCTATTGTATTATAAGAATATGTTTTTATGATCACTGGCATGATAATCAATGTCCAATGACAATGTGTAGTGTAGGCTATGAAGTGAGCCTCACTCTCTTACAATGTAGTCAACAAGAACTCGGAATTGAAGTGATCATACCGTGAGTTTTTACACACATATTTTATAGACGTTTCATTCAAAATTTGAATTTCGAATTCTAGTTTGGCTTTCTCTAGAAGAGTTATCCTCTAATTTAGGAGATATTCTCTCCAAATAAAGTCGTGGTTCTTCTATCTAACAAACTCCATGAGTTTAGTGGTAGCTACAAATATTCCTCCAAGTGAAATAGACTTTTACAAATGGTTAAAAGGTAAAGACTTCATAGCAATGGTTCCCATGGAACTTCAATTATTCTTCATAAGATCTTCTCATGACTTGCCAAGTGTGTAGGCTTGGCCCTTGCACCAATAGCTCCCCTTCAAGCCAAAAATCTTGACTTGGTCTTCTTCGTCATTCCTCTTGAATGTCCTGTAATCCAATCATAGACTTAAACCTACAAAGTTTTGTGAGATATTGAGATTTTTAGTGGTATGTGAGATACATACAAAATTTTTGGTTCAAAGACATGTAGCATATCTTTATACTACTATATGCTGACTTTTGAAATAAAACACAAACGATTTTAGTGTTTTTATGAATCAATATCATATAGAAGGCTGCTAAACTGTATAACTATACAATGAGCACCCTATATTGTACTGATTTTTTTATTATAAAAATGATTTTTCTAGTTCCCAATAATTGTTTTAAATGATTATATGACAATAAATTAACATTAGAAAAATAATTCCAATAGGAGGAAAAATTTTTTTATGGATATATTTCTTTTTTCTCATATATAAGTTTACAAAAAAACAAGTTTTCTCAACCATATTCAATCATTTCTATATTTTGAGTTATCAAAAAAGGTTATTTTTTAAAATATATAATTTTATTAGAACATCTAGGTATAGGTCTTTATAGGGCTTTAAGGTTTTTTCAAAATTTTATGTGATTAGTATGTGTGATTTTTTTATTTATTAGAAAAAAGGACACTATAGTGTCCTATTTTGGTACAACACTAGTGTTAAGCCTTTATCTTTCACATGTGCATCAAAATAAGCATTTTGTCGCTTCTTTGCTACATATATCCCTGTTCTTGCTTGTTGGTGCAATTAAACCCAAGCCCACATACTGTTTTAATTATATTATGCTTGATTTATTGGCATAACTTATGCAAGGCTTCATATGATCAATCTCTTGTAAAAATCTACACATTTATCCTCATAAAAGTGGATTACATCCACATGGATTTTAGGAAGCTCTAAAATCACGAATCATTTGGCTGTTGAGTGATGAGGGAATCTATCCTACACTTTAGGATTCACCTTTTAGGTAGAAGTTTGAATTTGAATTCAAACTTTGGCTCCAAGCATGACTATAAAAAGAGGATAAAAAAGACCCGTTTGTATCTCAAGTTTGGAAGATCATTCTTGGGGACATTCATTGTGAAGTGAGAGCTTATCTCATATCTCTTTCACCTCTCACACATTGAGAAATGTATGATTGCCAATGAAATTTTATTTATACATGTTTTACTACATATATGATCATTACATTCTCATTTCACTTCTCTCTTATAACTCCATCAAAATAGTGATCTTCTCAGAGCTTGTTCTAAGTGTGTAGTTGATCATTTTCCATGTTTTAAAGCATGCTAGAGTCAACATACTATCTATTATACACCACAAAGTTTGATTAGCATTGGCTCTAGGGATCATGAGATATTAATGTATCTTTCCTCACTGGTCTAATGACTATTGCAGCCCGTGGATGTTGGGATGGAGCCATGATTTGCTAAACATCTTTCTCTGCATGTAGTTTTATTATTTTTTATGAGATCACTTTGCTAGCTTAATAAGTTAATTAGATTTCCCAAAAAGGAATCAAATCAATTGTTGTTGTGCTCAAAGAATTGTTCAAAACACTGAACATGTGTAAGAACAAAAATAACAAGTTTTTGTTCTTGGATCAACTTCCTACCTATCTATTTTGATCCATCAATTAGTGGATCATATTCCAAGCAACATATATGATTATTTGTGTTCATAAGGAAGCTAAATAGGCCCACGACGATCTCTAACCATCATTCTTAGTAGGTGTGAGGCAGGATCTAGCTACACCACTTCATCTCTTGTGACTATCCGCCGTCTCCTCCAATAAGATATCAAGCTCAACATGTGATGATCCAGGATGACACGTACTAGTTTTTCATTTCTCTGACATGTATAGTGGTCATGCCGGTATATGTCAAGGATACTTCATTGAGCTTTATTAGATTTATCTACCAAGAGTGATGGCACATTTGTTCCTTGCTAGCTCACTCATTTGTAGACATTAGGTTCTTCCTTATGTATTGATCTTTATATATTGCACTTGTTGTATTCTTGTTTTTAGGTCATTCTTGTACATTCCTTTTTATGTAATAGAAGAAGAAGAAGAAGAAGAAGAAGATCATTCTTCCTTGCCTCAATCTATGTGTGTGCTTCTCCTTGAGAGTGAGAGTGTGTGTGTGGGCTCTCTTCCTTATCTCCTTCCTTGTGACATGGTATCATAGCCAGCGTGGTTGTAGAGAGCTCGTGAAGAAGGTGACGGTGAAGAGTATGTAGCAAGGCATGGAGAAAACATGATTCACAAACGACCTCCGTTTGCTATGAAAATCAGCGTGAAGGTAGAAGGTCTCAAAATATTTTCGAGAGTTATCCCTTAAGGGTCACTTGCTTTTGTCAGATCGAAGTTTCGGAGCCATCTCGACCTCTGTTTCTAGCTCGTACGGTGGGGCCCACAGAGAAACCAAGTCAGTTTCAGAAACTATAACTTGCGTCATGTTCAACAACACTCATATATTCCAGATCCTGAATTTCAAGCAATTTGGTGTATTGTTGATACACGAAAACTATGTTTTTCTGAGATCAAACTGTCACGTCATAGTGCGACAAGTGTTCAAGAAGAAGTGCTGCTTGTAGTGGTTTGCACTGTTGTGTATTACTGTAGAAATGGAAAACAAAGATGGAATGAGTTAGCTTATGAGTGATAAGCTAGACAAGAACAAATTCCATGCTTGGAGATTCAGAATGACAAATTTCCTGATGGGAAAAAGGCTACTGGAAGTACATCGAAGGAGAGAACGAAAATGCTCCACAGTTACCAGAGAGGAATCAAACTATAGAACAGATAAGAGTATATGAGGAATGGAATCAAGGAGCACAAAAGGTAATGTATTGGCTATCTGTAAGCATACAAGATATCATGATTGGGCACATACAGGATGCCAAGACTCCGAAAGAGGCTTGGAACAGTTTGGTCACATTGTATGAGACCAATTGAAAGGCACGGTGTAGGCGCGAAAACGACGGCTGGTGGATCAAGCCAACTACTGATAATATGATGCACACAGGGTGCTTATTGCAAGCTCAGGTGTCTTGGAGACTCAAAGAACAGTGATTAATTCAATTTGCTTGTGCGTCCTCAAATCGTGAAGAATTATGGGTCAACTTTCATTGGTATACAAACTCAAGGTGAAGAGATGTTGATTCGAATCAAAAACTCAACTTAACAATGTAGAGATCAATTTCAAGGTGAATAGTTGAATCAACTTATAAAGAAAACTTATTGAATCATCAGGTTCCTATAAAGGAATATCAATTCACGTTAAAAATCAAGTTTCTTTTCTTTCTTGCATGATATAAACCATCTCTATGCATTGGGTATAGTTTTGTTTCATGTAAAAATATCTATGGTAATTTATCAAAACTAAACAAGACTAACCTTGTGCATAAGTGAAGAGTTTATCATAACACAAAGCTTTTATGTTTACTTGAATTCAGTGTACCAAAATGATTATAAGCACTGTCGCAAATAAAACAAGGTTTGAATTGCAAGCAAAAGGATCATATGGTCTTTGAAAAGGAACTATATAATGATCCAAGTGAGCACATCAAAGTAGTAAAAAAATGAAAAGGGAATAGTGTCAACACATAAGTGATGTTTTGACTCAAATGCAAACTTACTATGAAAACAATGACCCATTTATTCAAATGCTTTTAGCCATAGGTAGTTTACCTTCCAACTTAAAGAATGAGTGCTTGCTTGCTCAAAATTTACACTCTGGAAGGAGAACTCATCAAAACATTAGCATCGAATTTTGCGCATGCTGCAACTCCACTTCTTCACATTTACACATGTAAATGTTCCTACACTCAATTCTCTCAGCCTGATTATAATTAGAAGCTGAAAACTTGTACAAAGGTAAATCAACTATAGACTTAGACTTGTACAAAAGCTTTTCACAAAAGATTCAACACATAAGGAGAACTCTCAGAAATATCGGGTGCAACTTTTCTTTTATTCAGGAAGTTTTTACATTTGGATGAGAGAGTAATCTAATTCACTTCTAAAGTGTCTAATGACTCCCAATTATTCTACATTTTTGTTCTCTCATACTCTCTCATATTTTCCCCGACATTTTCCCTTGTATATATAGGCAAATATGTGCAAGCTCATAACCAAACAAAAGATATAAGTGAGCAAGTTCTAAATTAATGTACATATGTATACAAGTCTTCATCTTCTAAACATGTGCTTTCTTCATGATTCATAAATTGATCTTTTCTTCAAACCTAGACTTCAATCCTTCATCAAAACTTCAATTGTTGATTGTCTTGCACCAACAAATGCTACTAGCCCAATCTGCATCGGTGTATCCATAAACCTGCAAATCTACACCAGCCTCATAAAACAATGCATAATTGTAGGAACAGGACAAATTGTAGATGAGTTTGCTGAATCATTTTCAGGACATTCTATCTATTCAATGGGTGATCTATATTCTGGATATGACCAATTTCAATTAGCAATTGATAGTCGTGACATAACCACAATGGAAACTCCTTTAGGCTTAGTGCGAATGTGTACTTTACCTCAAGGAGCGACTAATTCTGTGGCTCATATGATGAGTGCTATGAATATGGTCTTACATGACTTTATCCCTCATATAACTATGCCATTCATTGATGATATTCCAATTAAAGGGAGTGAGGAACGTGTAAAGGATATTGCTTTAGATTCATCGGGATGTCGTAAATTTGTTCTTGACCATATCTCTGATTGTGAAAGAATATTTCAACGATTTGAAGAGGTAGGTCTCACATTTTCCATAGAGAAATCTGTTTTTGGTGTCAACGAGGTACTTATTGTTGGACATTTATGTGGCCATTATGGTCGAAAGCCATACCCACAAAAAGTTGATGCCATTAGCAAGATTTCTGAAACATGTAACAACGTGAGTGAGGTACGTAGATTTCTTGGTGCTTGTATCTTTTATGTTATTTGGATCCCACACTTTGCTCATGTTGCTGATTGTCTTTATGACTTGTTGAGGAAGAAACAAAAATTTATTTGGACTGACAAACACACTCAAGCTATGCGTAAATTGAAGAAATTATTGCTTAAAGCTCCCATCCTTAAGCGTGTAGACTATTCTGCTAACAAACCTGTTATATTGACTGTTGATACTAGTCCTATTGGTATAGGTTGGGTCATAAGTCAAGATGATAGTGAAGGGAATAGATATGCAATTAGGTTTGGTGCCAAAATTCTACATGAAACACAACGAAAATATCCACAAATCAAACGAGAACTATGGGGTATGGTAACAGCTTTGAAAACAGACAAAGAATATTTCATTGGTGCAAATGTCAAAGTTGAGACTGATTGTTTGCCTCTCATTGGAATGATAGCCAATTGTTCATCTCCTGATATAGCCATGCTTAGATGGATCTCATATATTAAGTTCATAAATCTTGAGTTAGTTCATATTTCAGGTAAGTCAAACTCAGTTGCTGATATGTTATCGAGAGCTAGATTTGATGATGATCTTGAAAGTGATCTAATAAAGAATGTGAATTTAGTTGACTATGTTCCACATATATATGAGTATGAGAAATTTCATGAGTTTGAGTACGAAGATGAATGGAGAGACATAGGAAAGTATCTCAGTACACTACAACCATTACCTAGCTGGACTACGAATAGATTCCGTAACATTAGGAAACGAGCTTATAACTTTTTCCTATGTAATGGTTATCTTTGGAGACATGCTAAGGGTAAGGTTAAGAATCCACAACGAGTCCTAGGAAAACGAGGTCTTCAATTGCAAGTAATGAAGGAAATGCATGAGACATTATGGGCCGGTCATAAAGGATTTTTTGGAACATATGAAAAAATTAGAAGTACCTATTATTGGCCTAGGATGTATGTTGACATTAGTAGCTATGTTTCTACATGTTCTACTTGTCAACTTCATTCATCAGTCAAACATAGAGATCCGTTGCATCCTACTTATCCACCTTGTATTCACTACATGTGGGTAGTAGATCTTGTAACTATGCCTAAAGGTATTGACAAAATGCGTTACATTGTACTTGCAAGAGAAGATTTAACTAATCATGTAGAGGGACGTGCATTACGATCTAAGACCACTTTCAATGTTTGCAAATTCTTGCTTGAAGATGTCATAAGTCGCTTTGGGTACATAGAGAAAGTAGTTGCCGATCGTGGAGAGTTAAATGCGAGAGAAGCTAAAGAGTTCTTTGAGCGTCACGGTATTTGTTTGTCTCTCACTACTCCATATAATCCAGAGGCCAATGGTAAAATAGAGAGAGGGCATCCACCTATTGTGAAAGCCATATCTAAAGCATGTAACGGTGACATCAAACAATGGCCTAAATTCTTACCTTTTGCACTTTGGGCAGATAGAATGACATGCACACGTACTATGGGATATATGCCTGCTGAACTCATGTACTGTCAAAAACCATTGTTTCCAATTCAGTCTCATACTTCTGCATGGTCAAATTTGCCTTGGTCTGAAAACATGTCTACTGATGATTTTTTGAGTTTGCGTATTAAACAGTTAGAACAAGGTAAAGTAAGACTTGATGATGCTGTTGAAAAATTAAGAGAATCTAGAATGAAGAATAAGCATTATTTTGATAAAACTCATCGACTGCGTCCTAATCCAATTGAAGTAGGAGATTGGGTGCTCATTTATGATAGTACATTTGACTCTCAATATGATGCACGCAAAAAGCTCACTCAATGGTGGTTTGGGCCATACATTGTATCAAAAGTCAACAACAATGGTACGTATGCTCTTTGTGAATTAAATGGTGTTGCACTAAAAGCTTTCATTGCAGATAAAAGGATAAAGTTATTCAAGAAGCGTGATAATGACGAGTACATTTTGGATGAGGACATTGAAGAAGATGACAACAATGAGGCCGATTCATAAACAGGATTATCCATGTTATTATTTATAAAAAAAAAAAAAAAAAAACATCATTAATTTTTCAAGTTCATGTTGCTTTGTTTTTTTTCAAGTTCATTCTATTTTTTTTCCATGCTTGTTTCATGCATGTTTTTTTCAGTCTTTGCATCACATTGCATATCCACATCACTTGAGTCAAAAAAGGCAAATGATGATTTCTCTACTTGTGTAAAATTGTATCTTAAGTAGTAACTTATCTACTAAGAAATTGATTATAATCTAGGATTGTGGAAAGATAGGGCATGTAGATTTGGAGGTTTATTTTGGTGACAAGACTTTCATATATAAACATGCATATGTATCCTGTATCGAAAGCATAATTGTTGAAATCCTATCTCCTGCTATTGCATGTTTCTACATCCTTAGTCCATCTCACAGCACTTGTATCAGAGTTTAAACGACTGTTCTCTGTCATCAAAAATGGTTATACCTTGTATCGGGGTTTAATTTTTCCTCGTCAAAAAAAAAAAAAAAAAGCTACATGTTACCAAGAAGTTTACACTTTCTTCCACCCCAAAAAAGTGATCGTAACCATAAAGTTGCCGAATCATCATCATCATCAAAAAAAAAAAAAAAAAAAAAGGGCAAGCCAAAGGAGGATAAAGAGGCATAGTAGAATAAATCACGGGCTATATAGGCAGATTTATGCATTAGTGGAGTTTAGTTAGATTTCCTTGCATGTTATTAGAGAAAGAGCATATTCATATTTATGTAGGAAAGGAGTTGATCTAAAATAAGCTAAAGATGAAAGATGTCTCTTGAAAATCCTAAATCTTTGTTTATAATCATATTTAAGGTAGATTGCTTTATGAAAAAGGTACAAAATTTTCTTCAAGATGAGAGGAACTGATGCTTAAAACGACTCAATACATCCACTTCCACTTCATATTGATGCTTGTTTTTTTTTCTTTCTTGTTGCCAATGTTGCTTGTTCATTTGCATATATGTTGCCTATTTGTTCATGCATATTCATGTTGCCTGTTTCAATTATTTCTTTCATGCAAATTTTGCTTCATGTCACGTTACCTACTTATTCATGCATATAATCAATTTTCCTTCCATGTTTCTTATGTTGCCTATAAAAGAATTTGATGCCTGGAACATTTTGTTTTTCACAGATTCTAGAGTGGCGCTTCCAGAGGAATCGCAGGTTTAGTGGGGGCGAATGTCGTCGAGATTTGCTCTCCTCTCTCACTTGTGAAGGCCTACAAAAAACATATTTGGCGAAGGTAGCCAGAATTCCCCGAGAAGTCCAGGATGCATCAAGGATGTCAAAGGAAGGTCACATACAAAGTTTCAAAGACATCAAGAAATTCCATGGTAGCGGTCAAAGTTGGTCAAAGTTGGGAAATTAGGGAAAAAATTTCATTGTCACCAAATTAGATGAAAATCCATATACTTGTAAAGATTGTCAAAGGCAGTCTATAGCCCAAATTTCAGCAGAAAATGGATTTTGTAGCACATTGATATGCTATGTTCATTTTGTAAAAATGTATTTTTTCTAGTTTGACCCTACAAATTCTTGTATAGAAATTTATGTTAGCCATATGGTTTGGCATGTATAAAGATCATATGTGGCTACATATTTGTACAAATTTTCAAGGCCATCAGAGCTTCCTAGACACCTTAATGCCACCTTGCAAGCTTCCAAATGTAGTCAAACTTGTACAAGGGAGATTCAGATGGGAGTTTTTCCTGCATATTCCTGAAGGAGATCTTTGGAAACATAGTCCTACAAAGTTTCATCTTCATCAAAGTTTTTTTGGAGGGTCAAAGAGCACAAAGTCCAGTTTTCAAGGTCACCGCAGTTTTCTAGAATAAGAAAATTGAAGGCTTGAAGGGCTGCCACATGTCAAAATATGATTGAACCATGGTGTACGGTCAAGATGAGCTCCTATTCAAGGGTGGAGATGCACTAAAGCATAAAGGAAGGAGGATCCACGAATTTTTTCCATAAAAGAAGACTTTTTTGACAGTTAAAGATCAATAATGCAAAGTTTCTCCAAAAATAGTGGCTTATCTTATCCGAATTGATGTCAGCACTGATCCGACGGTCCAGATCATCCCCAGATCCAATGGTGGAGAATGAGGGCGCCTAAATTTCACTCCTTTACACTAGATTTGATAGAAAGAACAATTCCAAGCCATTGATTTGATTAATCAAATGGTTGTAATCAAAAGTAGTGATCCTAGAGTTGAGAGTTGATTTCTCTAGATCTAAGGGCCCAAATTCATTCAAAAAACTATATAAACCCCCCTCCAAACTCCTAGAGCATCATTGTTAGGCATCCATAGGGCTCATGCTAGCTTACGGTTTCCTTGAGACGATCACCCTCGGTTGAGCGAGTGAGGATCCAAGGTGAGCTAGTATGAGTATAGAACCTAGTTTCAAATTTAAGTTAGAACTCCAATTTAGGATAGGCTCTTGAAACCAGCATCTCTATCTTGACTCACCCTCGGTGGAGCGTGTGAGTGAGTTAGAGCTGATTTTAATGAGTCTTAGACTTCTTTAGTTAGACGTTACGAGCCTAGATAGACATAGGATCACTGGAGTGGAACTCACCTTCTTACGTGTGACATTCGGTTGAACTGTCATGGTTTGAGGGTCGGAACCACCTTTGATCAGTAGACTGCTTAGCATGACGTACACGACGATCTTTTACATGTAACTTAATTCAAATTCTTTTAATTCATGTCACTTGTCACTTGTCTCTTGTCACCTCTCTCAGTCTCTTAAGTATTTTTACATGTCTTCTATTTCTTCTATGTGTGAGAAGGCTCCGCAGTATTGCGTTGAACCAGTGAGGATGTTTCTTTGAGCTTGTGAGTAAAATCCATCATCATAATTCACTTGCATGCATATAATCCATACAAATCCATACATATTTATTAGTTTCTGAAAGTGTATAAGAAGCTCCAATATTGGACCATATTTCCTTTCGAAACTGATTTATGTGTAAGGATTCCATCTATTCTCGTCATGCATACATATCATCCAAAGAAGTCTATACATATGGATTAGAATTAGGAAGTGTTTAAGAAGCTCCTCCAATGGACCATTCTTCCTTCCAAATTTGATTCGTGTGTATGGTTCTCTTTCATTCTTATCATTCATGTCATCAATCTAACTTGCACACCTACATTCCCATTCCCATAATTATTTCAACATCTCTCTCTTCTCCATACTCAACATTAATTTCACCTTCACATCTTTATTCCTTCCAACATTCATTAGCTTCATACACCCTGTGTGTGCCACGACCGGACCCGATCCACCCGGATTGCGATCACCTCCACAGCGGTCCTAGAGTGTTCACACACATCACTACCTAAATATATCAACAAATCCCCCCTGGGAGTGATGCGGTGAACAAGGAGCTAGCACTCATGTATAAGGAAGTGCCAAGCTATGTGGAAATCACTCCACAAAAGGAAGTAAGCCCAAAGCTTTGCGGAAAGCTTCAAACTTCTCCCTAGGCAGAGCCTTCGTGAAAAGGTCTGCAATGTTCTCTTGCGTGGGCACATATGCCAAGCTGATCTCCCCAGCAGAGAACCTCTCCCTGACATAGTGATAATGCACCTCAATGTGCTTAGTGCGAGCATGGAACACAGGGTTCCTCGCAAGTGCCAATGCGCTCTGACTGTCAGTGAAGATGGTGGTGGCAGAAGACTGGCCAACACCCAAATCAGCCATAAGGCGTCTGAGCCACACACACTCAACAGTCGCTCTGAAAGCTGCCCTATACTCACCCTCACAACTGGAAGTGGCCACAGTAGGCTGCTTCTTGCTCAACCAAGATATACATGAGCTACCAAGCATGAAGCAAAAACCACTGGTGGACACACGAGTGTCATAGCAACCAGCCCAATCTGAGTCAGAAAAAGCATGCAAATCTGGCGATAGTGATTCCCCCTTGGGATAAAACAACCCAAGTAGCCGAGTACCACTCAAGTAGCGAAAGATGCGCTTAACCGCTTTCCAATGCATGACTCTTGGGCAATGCATAAACCTGCTCATCTGTGAGACAGCAAACTGAATATCTGGCCGAGTAATGCATAAGTAAATCAAGCATCCAACAGCCTGCTGATAGAGAACAACATCAAATGAATCTCCAGCATCATGAAGACTCAATCGTAAACCTGTCTCCATAGGAGTGGCAATAGGCTTACAGTCTTCAAGGCCAAAACGCTGCAATAATGTGTCAATATATTTCGTTTGACACAAAGCCATTCCACCATCAACGTGCATAAACTGAATGCCCAAATAGTGATGCAAATGCCCCAAATCAGACATTTCAAATGAGGCATGCAAATCAGCCATAAAATCAGCAATATGTGTCTCAATAGGACCAGTGAGCAGCATGTCATCAACATAGACAACAATGATCAGAAGCACATCATTAGCACGTTTAACATATAAGGTGCTTTCAGTTGGACTGTTCTCAAAACCATGCGCAATCAGATAGGCATGTATCTTCTCATACCAAGCACGTGGTGCTTGCTTTAAACCATATAATGCCTTCTTTAACCTGCAAACCTGGTTTTCATGCCCTTTCTGCACAAAGCCACGGGGTTGAAAAACATACACTTCTTCATGCAAGTCACCATTCAGAAATGTTGTTTTAATGTCCAACTGATGTACATTCCAACCATGATGGGCTGCAAGTGCACAAATGCTCCGAACAGTAGTCATACAGCATGTAGGTGCAAAGGTCTCATCAAAATCAATGCCTCTTTCCTGTGCATAACCCTTTGCAACAAGTCTAGCCTTATACCTGTCAACTGTACCATCAGGTTTACGCTTCAGCTTGTATACCCACTTAGTGCCAATGGCCTTCTTGCTAGGAGGCAAGTCACATAAAGACCATGTACCATTCTTCATTATAGCATCATATTCAGATTGCATAGCAGCCATCCAATTTTCTGAATTTTGTGCTTCATCAAAAGAAATAGGCTCATCCTCATCACAGAGACTAGATGCAGCCATAGCATAGCAATCTGATGCAAAGGAGGCACTATGAGAGCCTGAACGAGTACGATATGACAAAGGTGCATCTAATTTGATGTCACGCAAAGTCTGCACCAGCCATTTTGGCATAGTTTTTGCCTGCTCAATATCAGCTCTCTCATCAACAAGTGCATCATGTAAATCTGCATCAGAAATGGAATGATCTGCATCATCATATGAAACCTGCAAAGGATGAGAAGTTGCCTCATTAGGACCAGCACTAGCCTGTCCACCTGTAAAAAGAGGCATCAAAGTATCATACATGTCTTTGGAGCTAACATATGTCTCCTTAGTACATGAAAGCAATGGCTGAATAGCATCTTCCACAAAGACAACATCATGGCTAACCAGAATGCGTTTAGTCTATGGATGATATAGAGGATAGCCTTTACTTTCAGAACTGTACCCAACAAAAATACATTTTACTGCCTTATCATCCAATTTTTTGCGATGTTGTTCAGACACTAATGCATATGCCAAACAACCAAAAACACGCAGATGAGCAACAGATGGCTTGCGGTCATGCCAAGCCTCATATGGAGTGATAGACTGCAACGCTTTAGTGGGACACCTGTTTAGTACATATGCTGCACACATGACAGCCTCAAGCCAGAAACTATGTGGTAAAGCCTGACTTTTGACCATGCACCTCGCCATCTCCATGAGTGATCTGTTCTTTCGTTCAGCAACTCCATTCTGTTGAGGTGTATACGGCACTGTACACTGGTGTTTTATCCCACGTTCAACCAAAAATGCATTAAAATCTGAAGACATATATTCCCCCCCTCGATCAGAACGGAGGGTGCCCATTTTACATGCTGACAGATTTTCAGCCAAAACCAAAAACTGTTTGAAGCACATGAACACTTCGCACTTTGCTTTGAGTGGATATACCCATGCATGCCTGGAAAAATCATCAATGAAAGTCACGAAGTAAAGGTAATTTCCAAAAGAGGGTGTCTGCATAGGACCACAGACATCACTATGTACAAGCTGCAATTTCTGCATAGCCCGAACTGAACCATCTTTTGGAAAGGAAGAACACTGCATTTTGCCCAAAATATAGCCTTCACAAACATGTTTTCCAGGTGCCTCAAGTTTGGGCAAAGAGGACACCATTTCAGATTTCTATAGGTGTAACAAACTAGCAAAATTCAGATGACCAAAGCGTGCATGCCAAAGCTTTGCATCTGACATAGCCTGAGAATCATGAACTGCACATGCCGAATCATTCACATATCTTTCATAGTGTATGAGCTTATACAGCCCACGACATAAAATGCCAGAAGCAATAATCACATCGCCATTTGAGAGATCATGGACTGTACACCTGTCATCAATTAATTTCACAACCAAGCCAATCTTGGCTAATGCAGAAACTGATAACAGGCTCTTTTTGATCCCTGGCACAAATAAAGCATCTGACAAAGTGAAAGAACTACCATCAGCAGTAGTCAGAATGATCTTACCAACTCCCATAACAGGATAAGAGGAGTTATTGGCGCATGTGACAGTATTCCCTGTAGGGACAGGCTCGAGTGAAGAGAAGAAACTGCGCTGCGAGGTAATATGTTTGGTCGCCCCACTGTCAAAGTACCAAACATCTGAGTCTACTGCAGACATGCACTGATCATGAGAAGATGGGTCAAAACTGCAGACAGTAGTAAACGCCCATTCTTCTTCCTGCACAAGATTTGCAGACTCTGTTTTTGGTGTAGAGGCCTCTGCAACAACCATTCCAGCCTCTTTCTTCTTTGCCTCTTTAGCAGCCAGTTTTGGACGGTTCTTTATAATATGATCATTTCCTTTACAGTACTTGCAGAACAATTTCTGCTTTTCTGATTTCTTCTCATCTTTATCCTGGTTCTTCGATTGTGCGGCATTTGCAGATTTCTGCTTACTAGTAGAAGAGCTCCATTTTCCTTTGCCCTTCTGACTAGCCAGGAAAGCTTGATCTACAACACGCATAATGGACTTGTTCTGCCTGGACTGATCTTCCTGCAACAGAACAGAGACTAATTCCTCAAATGACAAGGCATTCGGATTGCCTTTCATCATCAACCGAAGAGTAGAGGCAAAACTCTGATATGAATCAGGAAGATCATTCAGAACGGTCTGCACAAGTGAGCTATCTAGTATAATCTCATCAGCAGAAATCAATTGTTCCTTCAGGTCTTTGATCTTTGTAAGAAAACTATCCATAGAATCACCTTCATTCATGTGCTCACTCTCCAACTGTTTTCGAAGGTAAGCAACACGAGCCTCATTCCTAGCCTGGTACAAAGTGGTAAGTGTATCCCAAGCATCCTTTGCTGTTCTACAAGAGTGAATGTGAGGAATAATGGCATGTTTGATAGACAAAGCTATCAATGCATGTGCCTGGGCATCTCTTCCATCCCAACGAATCTGCTCTGCACTAGGTGCAATAGAAACAGCAGCACGAACAGGAATCTGCAGAAGATCATCTTCGACACCATCTTCATCAGCTCCAACACCTGTATTTGCAGTACCTGTCGTTACAAGTGTAACAGGACATCTTTCAACACCCTGCACAATGTTCCACAATCCTTTTGCAACCAGTATATGTCGCATCATATAAGCCCATAATGGGTAGTTGGTACCATCCAACTTATCCTCAATAGCCAACATACGGAATACATCACTGCTTTCAACCATGGCCGGTGACTAAAATACCTTGATGCAGAAAATTGACTGTATCTCAAAAAGTTAAACGGAACTACCCAGACGAGTTCTGCTAGACCTGTAGCAGACTTTGAGATGCTTAAACTGGCGAACAGAAACTGGTATATACCTTTGGCACAAAAGGACGAAATAGCCTGTACAAGCGCTGCGATAGTGCGTTCGGAGGCCGAAACGAGCTCAGATCGTGATCTCGGAAACACCCTGAGTATGCTCACCAAATTCCGTGCGAATCTGAGGCTGCAAACGGAGGAGTGTCGATGGCACCCTAGAAGAAGCGACGACCTGCTCTGATCCCAATTGTTGGAGTTAGACGTCTATGGAAGCACGCGAACAGCACAAGGAAGAAGAAGAAGCTTGGAGCAGAACACACAAGACTGAATGTAGACTAGAGAATGTACAAAGATAAGTAGCCCATTAGGGCAATAAGCTTATATACAAACCGGGGGAAAAAAACCTCCTAAAGAGGGAAAAAAGTGCCCCGGCGGTCCTAGAGTGTTCACACACATCACTACCTAAATATATCAACAAGATTTGCAAACTCTATTTAGCTAGTTAGTTTTTTACAAAGTTTTATAAAATAATCATTACCTTTAGAGTATTTGTAGAACTATTTATGCTTCTCTACTTTCTTCCTATCTTTCTCTTCATTCTTCTCTTTTTTCTTTGCCTCTTTTTTAGCTACTTTTGGAAAAATCTTTATGAAATAATCATTTCCTTTAGAGTATTTGCAGAACTATTTCTGCTTCTTTGTCTTCTCCTATAGTTCACTACTTTGGTATTATGGGGAGATGAAAAAACATGAAGTATGAAAAGATTAAAAGTAGCAACAGATACAACTCCATTGCTATAGATAGCATATCCCAATTGAACAATTTGTGGTTGAGACTGATGCGAGTGACTTTGCTATAGGATTGGTTCTAATTTAGGATGGTCAAACAATGGATTTTGAGAGCAAAAATTTAGAACCAACTCAGATAAAAATACTCCATCTATGAGAAGGAATTGTATGCAATTGTCCATGCTTCGAAGAAGTGAAAGTTAGAATAGTGTTTGCTCAAGAGATAATTAAGTGGCTCTCTAATAAAAAAAGACCTTAAAGGTTATAAGTGTTAAATGCGCTTTTGCCATCAGAACGCGTTTAAACTCTATTCGGGTTCTTGGGAGTGGAAGGGGTCTGAATAATCAGAATCCCTATACTTGATTTTCCCAAATTAACTCACTCACATGACCTTCCGTTCAAACAACTTTGCTAATCCAACTTTCTAACAGAAGCTCTGTCTACTTCCTCTATGGAATTACTATTCGTATTCCAATCAATACAATTCAGTACACAATGCAAGGATAAACATTACCGTAACACAGACTTATAGTAAACAACTTACAGAACAACGATTCAATACTTTACTTAAAGTAACTTTACTGTAACCCAATCTTTACCGTATAGGTACAGAAAATCAAACAAAACAAAAGACACAACAATATGCAAAATTCTCAAACACACACTACGGGAACTCCAGAGAACGTCTCACCTAGACAAACAGTCTGGCGACTCTTCTGGTCGTCACCGAAAGTGTCTTTTCATTGCTTTATAAAAAAGTTACATCTCTTCGCAGCGACTTCTCAGTTCGTGCAGAATATGAAAAGGAAAAAGGATTCACAATTGCCAATCCGGTGGCTTACACTGGCACGCACGGTGGACTCGAACCCGCAGGTATACAAAATATTACGGTTCATCCATTATACCTTCTAGATACATTGCTCTGGCTAATTTAAATGTTCGGGCCATTTTCTTTTTTAATGAATCTAACATATGTTTAAGGACTTCGGGTTCTACTAGCTGAGCATCAGTTCTTACTGAACTGGTTGCAATTACCTGGCTTATCAAAACTTCTGCATGTGTCTGCAGAAAAGCTTCCTGCAGATAAAAGTCGTTTGACAAAGCTGCATACCGGTTGACTTTCATGTCTACAATCTGTTTATCAACTCGAGAGAGTCTTTCTGCTTGAGCACCCAGTTGATTCTCTCTTCTCTCTAACTCTTGATTCTGAAATTGAATGGTCCTGTAATAGGCATCTCTTTCTCTTCTTATCTCTGGTATCTCCTTCTGTAGTTGAGCGATCACCATCATCTGGCTTTTAAGAGCAGCATTTGATTCATATAGGTTTGCAGTTGCAAATTCTAGCTCCGTATTGGTTTGCTTTAGTAATACCGTCATTTCCTGTCCTTTCTGTACTGCTTCATCCAATTGTGCTCTGTTTCTTCTAACAAATTGCCCAGTGCTATGCGGGCATCCTCTTTATCTTTAACTAGTTGCCGTAACTGAAGAATTTCGGCATCAGTAGCGCATAATAAATCATCTTTTTCTTTGACTTCAGCCAATGCAGCATCTCATTGGTTGATTACTGTTTCCTGTTCGTCTAGTCTGGCCTGGAGTTGTTGAATCTGGAAGTGCAGATTATGATTTTCTGCCTTCATCGCATCTACCTCTTCCTGTAACGGAGTAATATCTGACTCAAGGGTATCAACCTTATGCTGTAAGTCCTGTCGAATATTCTCTGTAATCAATCTGAGTTGCACTGGAAGTTGTTGAGAAAACTGGATTAGCATTCGGCCCATTGATTCTAACTCGGTAAACATGGGGATTGGATGAATGTGCTGAGATGAAGAGGCGGACAAAAGGTGCTACAAAGATGGGGGAGAGTAATTCGGTGAAGAGGATGAAGCGGCAGGCTCTTCAATTGGCTTCACGGGTATAATGGGGTCGACCAGAGGAATGGGTGGAGAAGTGGGTTGCAGATTATTGGTTGCTTTGGTGAGATGTTGCGTAGTCACTTCCGTTTGAGCAATTGCAGACTCTACTATCGTAACCAATTCCTGAAAAAGTTCTGTAATAATTACCTGCGTATCTTCTTGCACCTCTTGTTTGGACTGCTGCTGAGATTCGTCCTTAGAAGATGTGTCGTTAGAATTGGTCACACTTTGCTCTTGTTGCTTGGTTGGAGATGACTGGGTGGACGAATCATGGTGCATTGATGTAGCTGTGTCATGGAAAGTCTCTTCTTCATGCCCTTCTTCTTCATTGTTGTCTACTTTATCACTTGCGACAGACCCTTGCACTTGACTATCAGACGAACTAATCCTGATGCGTTTTCGGCGTAGGAGCTGGAAGATTTCTTCGTCATCTTCTTCGTCGTCTTCCAGTATTTGAGCAGATTCTTCATGATATAAAACTGGACCTCTGGGTGGTGGTTGCACTGCTAAGATGGTCAGAAAACAGGAAAGTGATTATGTGCAGGAGACGTGAAGCGGCAAATCTCCTTTGTTAACCTATTTAATAACCAAAACGCATTCGCGGTGAATGCGCCGGAAAAAGTAGGAAGCGAAATTGATAGGCTCGCGAGCAGCCATATCAATTACGGAATAGAATGGGCGAGATATCCCATATGTTCGTTTTTGTAAGTTTAGGATGGCTACTAGAAACTATAACGCTGTTCTTTCAGGTTCAAGGCGACAAAGGATGGCATACTCATTTGAAGAGTGCCTGGGAAACAACTGATTCATCGTAGTGATGGGAAGGTTGGGTCCATTCTCTCATCCTTACGGAGAGAGTCGAAAAGCATCAGCAAATGATTGTAGAGTGATTATAGTACGAGATGGCAAAGAGGTAATTGGCCAACTCTGCTCTGGACCAGGTGTGGCAGCTATGGCGGCAATGATTTGGGTGTAAAATGGGTGACATTCCACTAAATGCCAAGGCAGTTCAGCAAAATTAGACAACCCATGTACACGCACGAACTCACTGACATCCGCAGGGAGTCCGTCACGGAAGGTAGCAAAGTTTGCCAGAGCTTCCATGATGCGCACACGAATAGCAAGCAGACACAGGGTTTACAGGAAACACAAAGTTCACAAAGCACGCAGACACAATAGCGATTAACAGTGGAATGCAAAAGATTAAGTAGATATTTGGTAACGGGAGGCGATAAAAAATGCTAATCATCGCGTGATGTTGAGATGATAACCTTCATAACTACGGTGTCGTCGAGATTTGCTCTCCTCTCTCACTTGTGAAGGCCTACAAAAAACATATTTGGTGAAGCTATCCGGAATTCCCCGAGAAGTCCAGGATGCATCAAGGATGTCAAAGGAAGCTCACATACAAAGTTTCAAAGAAATCAAGAAAGTCCATGGTAGCGGTCAAAGCTGGTCAAAGTTGGGAAATTAGGGCAAAAATTTCATTGTCACCAAATTAGATGAAAATTCATATACTTGTAAAGATTGTCAAAGGCAGTCTATAGCCCAAATTTCAGTAGAAAATGGATTTTGTAGCACATTGATATGCTATGTTCATTTTGTAAAAATGTAATTTTTCTAGTTTGACCCTACAAATTCTTGTATAGAAATTTATGTTAGCCATATGGTTTTGCATGTATAAAGACCATATGTGGCTACATATTTGTACAAATTTTCAAGGCTATCAGAGCTTCCTAGAGACCTTAATGCCACCTTGCAAGCTTCCAAATGTAGTCAAACTTGTACAAGGGAGATTCAGATGGGAGTTTTTTCTGCATATTCCTGAAGGAGATGTTTGGAAACATAGTCCTACAAAGTTTCATTTTCATCAAAGCCTATTTGGAGGGTCAAAGAGTACAAAGTCCAGTTTTCAGGATCACCGCAGTTTTTTTTTTAAATGGAGGTTCAGCCGAAGCCTACTCCCACGGACTTTAACTTTGAAATTGCAACTGTACAAGTGAATGGGCATAGTACCCGCGGGACCCCCCGTATCCCACAAAGCAGGGGTTAGACAAGGTTACAACTGAATGAGACATGGTTTCTAGTTTAAGCAAATTGAAGGGTTGAAGGGCCACCACATGGCGAAAGCTGATTGAGCCATGTTGTATGATCAAGATGAGCTCAAATTCAAGGGTGGAGATGCACTTATGCTTAAAGCAAGGAGGATCCACGAGTTCTTCCATAAAAGAAGACTTTTTTTACAATCAAAGATCAATAATGCAGTGTTTCTCCAAAAATAGTGGCTTATCTTATCCGAATTGATGTCATCACTGATTCGACGGTCCAAATCATCCCCAGATCCAATGGTGGAGAATGAGGGCGCTTAAATTTCACTCCTTTACACTAGATTTGATAGAAAGAACAATTCCAAGCCATTGATTTGATTAATCAAATGGTTGTAATCGAAAGTAGTGATCCTAGAGTTGAGAGTTGATTTCTCTAGATCCAAGGGCCCAAATTCATTCAAAAAACTATATAAACCCCCCTCCAAACTCCTAGAGCATCATTCTTAGGTATCCATAGGGCTCATGCTAGCTTACGGTTTCCTTGAGACGATCACCCTCGGTTGAGCGAGTGAGGATCCAAGGTGAGCTAGTATGAGTATAGTACCTAGTTTCATATTTAAGTTAGAACTCCAATCTAGGATAGGCTCTTGAAACCAGCATCTCTATCTTGACTCACCCTCGGTGGAGCGTGTGAGTGAGTTAGAGCTGATTTTAATGAGTCTTAGACTTCTTTAGTTAGACGTTACGAGCCTAGACATACATAGGGTCACTGGAGTGGAACTCACCTTCTTATGTGTGACATTCGGTTGAACTGTCATGGTTTGAGGGTCGGAACCACCTTTGATCAGTAGACTGCCTAGCTTGACGTACCACGACGATCTTATACATGTATCTTAATTCAAATCCTTTTAATTCATGTCACTTGTCACTTGTCTCTTGTCTCCTCTCTCAGTCTCCTAAGTATTTTTACATGTCTTCTATTTCTTCTATGTGTGAGAAGGCTCCGCAGTATTGCGTTGAACCAGTGAGGATGTTTCTTTGAGCTTGTGAGTAAACTCTATCATCATAATTCACTTGCATGCATATAATCCATACATACCCATACATATTGATTAGTTTCTGAAAGTGTATAAGAAGCTCCAATATTGGACCATTCTTCCTTTCGAAACTGGTTTATGTGTAAGGATTCCATCTATTCACGTCATGCATACATATCATCCAAAGAAGACTATGCATATGGATTAGAATTAGGAAGTGTTTAAGAAGCTCCTTCAATGGGCTATTCTTCCTTCCAAATTTGATTCGTGTGTATGGTTCTCTTTCATTCTTATCATTCATGTTCATAAATCTAACTTGCACTCCTACTTTCTCATTCCCATAATCATTTCAACATCTCTCTCTTCTCCATACTCAACATTAATTTCACTTTCATGTCCTTAAACCATCCAACATTCATTAGCTTCATACACCCTGTGTGTGCCATGACTGGACTCGATCCACCCAGATTGCGATCACCTCCACAACGGTGTGCATGCATGAGCAGAACGATAATGCAGGGCGACTGTTGATCATAATTAGGTATCAAAACGAGGATATTTATAGACTTATTTTATTAATTACGCAAAACTAGAAAGGAAAAGAAAAGAAAAAAGAAAAAATATGCGGGCAACCGCAGAACACTTCAGTGTGAATCAGGCGCTTGATGATACGGCCTCAACTTTGAACCATTTATCACTTTTGGAAGAGGAATTCCGGTCAAAGTAGTCAACCCAAAAGTAGCTGGGCCCACTTGTTCAGTAATCCGGTAAGGACCAGACCATCATAACTTGAATTTTCTAACAGAACAATTTGATTTTGCATTATAAAACAGCACAAGTTGTCCTACCGTAAAAACTGGAGTTTTAAGATACCGATCATGTGTACGAGCTTGTCGCAACTTGTTCAGTAATTCGGTAAGGACCAAACCATCATAACTTGAATTTTCCAGCAGAACGATTTGATTTTGCATTATAAAACAACACAAGTTGTCCTACCGTAAAAACTGGAGTTTTAAGATACCGATCATGTGTACGAGCTTGCCGCAACTGCACTTCTTGAAGAGTCAGAAAACTTTCCCAGCAATGCTCATCTAATTCTCTGAGTGTGTCCAACCGAAATGGTAAAGATTCTTCAGGTAACAATTTCTGAGAGATGGCCACACGTAAGCTTGGTACTACAAGTTCCATTGGTGCAATTGCCTCCATTCCATATGCAAGTTTGAAAGGAGTTAGTCCGGTGGCAACTTTATAAGTAGTTTGGTATGCCCATAATACTGCAGGTAGTAACTGATCCCATCTTTCTGGTGATTCCACAATCAATTTTCGAAGCATAGTCAACAACGTTTTGTTTGTACTTTCAGCTAGGCCATAAGCACGAGGATAATACGGTGAACTGAATTTATGCAGAATCTTAAAAGTGTGTGTGAGCACTCGCATTAAACTGTTGATAAAGTGGGTCCCTTGATCTGTGACAAGTTCCAAAGGTAATCCATAACGTGGGAATACATCCTTCATTAGACATTTTGCCACCAAAACAGCTGTGGCGGACCGTAAAGCCCACGCTTCTGCCCATCTGGTAGCATAATCTGTGCATGTCAGAATATATTTGTTGTTGCTAAGGATTGCTGGAGGTGTTATTGGTCCAATAAAGTCAAGACCCCATTTCTGAAAAGGTTCTAAAGGTAAGACAGGCTGCAGAGGAAAGAAATGGCATTGTAACGGCTGTCCAGATTGTTGACAATTGTCACATTGCTTCACAAACTGAGATACATCTCTGTACATAGTAGGCCACCAGAGCCCACTTTGCAGAATTTTTCGGTGCGTTAAATCTGCTGCAAAATGTCCACCGGAGGGTATGGAATGTGCTAGAGCAATTATTGAGTTTACTTCATGTGGAGGAATACAACGAAGTAAAACCCCAGTATGATCCATATAATACAACTCTCTGGCAATCAACCTGAATCTGCAACTGTAAACTGCAATTTTTTGGCGCATTGTAGAGGAAGTTTGAGGAGGAAGACATCCATTAGTAAGAAAGGTTAATAACTGATCATAGTAAGTAAATGTCACAGGAGGTTGTGCAGATTCGTCATTAGTCATTTCAGTAACATAAATAGCTGGTGTGGTGTCATCAACACCGACCGGAGCTTCACTAGAATCTAAGCGAGAGAGAAAATCTGCTAATGCATGTGCAGTGCCGGGTCGATGAATTACGTCATAATCAAATTCTTGTAACAATAAAACCCAACGTGCCAAGCGGCCACCTAAATGCTACTGCCGAACCAGATATACCAGCGTAGCATGATCTACATGAAAGACGAATTTTCGACCTAGTAAATAATGCCGGAATTTCTTTACAGAATACACTAAACCAAGACATTCTCTTTCAATTACTGAATAATTCTTTTCAGCAGGAGCAAGCCTTCGACTTGCATAATAGACAGGCCTAAACCACTTATCAGTTTGTTGCATTAAAACACTTCCAATAGCTATATCTGATGCATCTACAAAAATATGAAATTGGCGTTCCCAATCAAGAGGTTGTAGAATTGGAACCTGCGTTAATGAAAATTTTAGACGATCAAATGCAGTTTGACATTCCAGTGTCCAATCAAACTGTCGAGGAGTACTAGTGATTAGCCGATTCAGGGGTATTGCCAAATGGGCAAGCCACTGTAAATGTCGACCATGCCACCTGACTTGACCCATGAATCGCATGACTTCTTTCGGTGTAGTAGGCACAGGTGCTTCTAACACGGCTGCAATTTTGTCTGGATCAACTTTTATGCCCTATGCAGATACAATGTGGCCAAGGAGTTTGCCACAAGAAACCGCAAAGACAAATTTGGTGGGGTTCAAACAGAGTCGGTATTCTCGGCATTTTTCAAAGCAACACCGTAAATGATACAGGTGTGCAACCATCTTACCGAATAAACAGAAATCATCTAGATATACTTACATAAAAGAAGTAAGATAGGGTGAGAAGATTTCCTGCATACATCACTGAAAGGTGCTAGGAGCATTTCTTAATCCAAACCACATGACTGTGCAAGCAAAAACACCCCAATTCCTAATAAACATTGTTTTTGGTATATCTTGCTCAGCCATTCGGACCTGGTTATAACCACTATAACTGTCAAGAAATGAGTACATCTCATGTCCAGCCACTCTGTCCAGCCACTCTGTCCAGCATGGTGTCAAGAAATGGAAGAGGAAATGGATCAGGTACGGTGGCTGCATTCAATTTCCGGTAATCTACACATATTCGGAGCTGCTTGTTTTTCTTTGGTACAATCACGATCGGGGAGATCCATTCAGCATGCTCAATAGGTACAATGAATCCTACCTTTAATAGGCGATCAAGTTCTGCTTTGACCTGTGCTGCATAGTTAGGGTTCATACGGTAGCTGGGTTGTTTAATCGGCTTTGCTTCAGGTTTGAGTACGAGCCTATGTTGATAGATGCGAGGGTCCAAACCTTTCATATCACGATAATCCCATGCAAAAACATCAGAGAATTCATGAATAAGTTGGATCAAATCTGCTTGAAATACTTCAGACAATCCTTCCTTTATCTTGACAGGTCGCGGTTTTACTTCATCTCCCAAATTATAGGTGATTAATTGATCTTTGGGAACATAGAATTGACGAGGTTTGCCTGGATTTTTAGCTGACTGTAAAAGGTGTTGTAGAAGAGTTTCATTCATAGCAGTAGTATCTTCTGTCTCCACTTCTTCGGTCACAGGCACCACTGTATAGGCTGCCGGACTCCAGTTATCTACAATGGATTGCAGATCTACAGTGCCTAAGTAAATCAGATCTTCATTGTTCTTCAAAAATGCTTCTTCTTCATCGTCGGATAAGCCATCCAACATATGGACAGGCTCTACTACATATGGTCTGGCATGTAATTCACAAGGCTAAATAGCGTCCAATTTGATAACATATTTACGATGATTGTCCTTAAAAGTAAGTTCTTGTGCTGACCAATCCTGTATAACCTTAGCCTGTTTTAACCAGGGTCGTCCGAAAAGAAGATTATAGTGAAGACTAGACTCCGGTAGTTCTAAGACTACAAAAGTCATCTTAAACATTGTTCCCTGCAAAGTTATCGGAACATTTCTCACAAGTCCTATCGGGTGAACTCTGGATTGATCGGCCATTCTTACAAAAAATTGAACAGGCTCGATTTGCGTTCATCCCAACTTTTTACAAAGCGCTGCAGTGGCTATATTTACACCAGACCCACCATCAATTAGTATTTGAGTAATCTTGTGATTTTTGTACCATACTGTAATCAAGGGGACCAAATGATCCACTGTAGAATTAGTGTCTGGTTGTACCGTTGCTGTCGCTGGAAAGCAGGAAGATCCTGGACTGAGCTGTTGTTGGATTTGCTGCCGAACTCCCGGTACTAGTGCAAGTAACTGTCCAAGAGGGAGAGTAATGGACGCCTTAGATAAAATTTCCCATGCTTGATATGCTTGGATTGTACTTTTCACTGATTCTAAAGATGATGCGCCTGTTACATGGGTAGAATCTTGTTCCTGCGATCCTTCCTTTGGCAGCGGAACTTGGGTTACCGGAATGGGATCTGGAAACACTATAGGCTCTTTAGTGGTCCATTGACTAGCTTTGTCATACATTCTCTGTTGTTCATGGATGCCAGGTTCAAACACTTCTGCTATTGGTTGTAACTGCTTACCAGATCTCGTTTGAATCACTACGGCCTGAGTTTCTATTGGTGAAATATATACCATATTGGTCATAGGGTTCTGACGCTCTTTCTTCCTTTGATCATATTCAGCTGCATCTTTACAGAATCTGCGTATATGGCCTAATTCACCACAAAAATGACAGCGAGGGGGTGGCAAAGAATTACCTTCCTATGATGTTCCTGTCTGCCAGCGATTTGTATTGTAATTTGTATTTCGCTGTCCTCGATAATTTCTGTATCCTTGCTACTGATTATTTCTCATCTGAGGTGGTACATAATGAGTAGCCGGCTGCCCAGGTTCTTGTATAATAGCATTTACGGTTGCTGGTCCCTGCACTTTGGCGTTATAAGCACAGTTTTTGGTGGAATGTCCGGTTGTATTGCAGATAGCGCAATACATCTGATTAAGGGCACATGTGACACTGGTATGCCTTGGATTCTTGCACTTAGTGCAGTGCATTTGTCTAGTCGGATCCTCTGCAACACTTTTATTGGCTTTTAACCACTCCAAATCTTCGGTAAAGCCTCCAACCTTATGCTCGAGCTACAAATCCATTGCAATAACCGCATCTAATGTCATAGCTCCCACACAACGGATGATCATAATTTGTTTGAGCTGCGGAGTTAACCCATTAATAAACCACTGAGTGATGACATCATCCGGTAAATTAGCATGTGCAGGAGGTAGTTGTCTCAAATGAGTTCGGAATAGGGTGGCATATTCCTGCACTATTTGATTCAGCTTCTATCTATTGTTCTGCAGGTAATCGAAAATTTCGGTAGGATTCTTCATTAGCCGGAATCTCTGCAGAAACGCATCCCTTACCGCTTCATAGGTGCCGAAATGGTTGATATCATATTCTGTAAGCCACCTCGTGGCTTCATTTACTAGTGTTGACTGGAATACTATGGCCTTGTATGTCGGATCGGGTGGATGATTAAGTACTGCATAACTAATTTCAAAGGTACGTACATGAGCATCAGGATCATCACTTGGAAATCCACCGAATTTTGTGTAGGTGACTCCTGTTGGAACCGGACGAGGTGGAAGTAGTTGTTGTTGTTGTTGTTGTTGTTGTTGTTGTTGTTGTTGTTGATGTTTCCCACTCATGTTGGTACTATTACTATTTCCTGAGTGCTGAAGATGTGCTTCCGGTTCTTCAGAGTTTGTATGAGTAGACTGCTCTCCTTCCGATTCAAAAATAGCGCTTAACCTCTTACGAATTTCTAGTTTGAATATCTTATCCTCTTCTGTGGTATCAAACGTAGGCAAACTTGCTCCGAACAGTGGTGTCCGGAATGAAGATTCACCGGGAAGTATAACACTGTCACCGGAAAATCATAAATTTTATCTATCCGTAGAGAGATTTGAATCTTGACCAGACGGTGTCGGATCAACTACGCACTGCTTTCCTGTGGACTCGAAAGTTACTGTCTCTGCTGCAGATTGCACCGAGATTTCACTGAAATTTATTGGAATTGCAGTATGTTCCACCGGAATGCTACCGGAATCACTACCAAAATGCTTCGTTTCTTCGACGGCAAGACCTAACCGATCTGTGCTTCTTCCTCCTGGGGGTGTCCTTCGCAAATTTGCTACCACCTAAGGCTGTCTGTACTTCGGATACGACTCTCCGGACGGAGTACCGGCATATAGCACCTTTGCTACACTTGCGTACTACTCTATCTTACTGTCAATTCACAATCTATGGTTACCTTCCCACAATCACTGTGCAACACTCTGTTGCCACTTTCCGATAATCACTTTGCAACAATCTATTGCCACTTTCCACAATTCATTTGCAACATTCTGGTGCCACTTTCCCACAGATGGCGCCAGTGTTAAATGCGCTTTTGCCATCAGAACGCGTTTAAACTCTATTCGGGTTCTTGGGAGTGGAAGGGGTCTGAATAATCAGAGGCCCTATACTTGATTTTCCCAAATTAACTCACTCACATGACCTTCCGTTCAAACAACTTTGCTAATCCAACTTTCTAACAGAAGCTATGGCTACTTCCTCTATGGAATTACTATTCGTATTCCAATCAATACAATTCAGTACACAATGCAAGGATAAACATTACCGTAACACAGACTTACAGTAAACAACTTACAGAACAACGATTCAATACTTTACTTAAAGTAACTTTACTATAACCCAATCTTTACCGTACAGGTACAGAAAATCAAACAAAACAGAAGACACAACAGTACGCAGAATTCTCAAACACACACTACAGGAACTCCATAGAACGTCTCGCCTAGACAGATAGTCTAGCGACTCTTCTGGTCGTCACCGAAAGTGTCTTTTCATTGCTTTATAAAAAAGTTACATCTCTTCGCAACGACTTCTCAGTTCGTGCGGAATATGAAAAGGAAAAAGGATTTACAATTGCCAATCCGGTGGCTTACATAAGGATCAAAGGGCACAACCCCTTCATGATTTTCATTATGAATTTAGGTATAGTAAGGGAAAATTTAGTATCTTGTAGTAGCTTATTTGCGTAGCCACATGCCTATGCTCAATGGATTGAGTTCTACTGAGATCACATGTGATCTACTGAAATCCATTAAAGGGAAATGTAGGATTGATCTTGCATATTCTTAAATTTTGAAAGCCATAGACAAAGGGAATCATGATGTATGGGTTTCCAATGCGGATGAAGCATCGACAAGTATGTAGGAAAGATTCAAGTGTAAGAACTATAGCATCCATGATGGATACCTATTATATAAGGAAAAGATATGTGTCCCTAAAGATTTTTAGATGAGATAGCATACTTTGTATGAGTGTCATGATACACCTAGTGCAGGACACACATGAGTTATCAAGACTTATGAACTTCTTAAGAGGCAGTATGACTTGTCATGACTTCACAAGGACATGCAAGAGTATGTGATTCTGCACAAGTCTATAAAGCTCAAAGGTTAAAGATAAGAGGGTTGCTCGATCCATTTGATATTCCCAATGGGAAGTGGGAAAGTATTTCTATAAAATTCATAGTCATCTTACCTAAAACACAGAGAGGGCACGCCTTAGTCTGGGTAATTTCAGATAGATTAAGCAAACTAGCTAGGTTTATTTTGACATGTAGTATCACGAAGATACCTGATTTGGCTAGATTGTTTGTAGAGAACTTGTACTGATTATATGATCTTCCCTTAGACATTGGTTTTGATTGGGATAGGAAATTTACAAGCCACTTTTGGAGATCAATCTTCAAAAGGTTGGATACTAAACTTACTATGAGTACAACCGAGCATCCATAGTTGGATGGGCAAACAGAAAGGGTTAATCAAATCTTTGAGGACATGCTTTTAGCATATGTAAATGAAAGGAAAACTAATTGGTACGAGTACTTACCTATAGTAGAGTTTGTATATAATAGTGCCAAGCACTCTTCCACACAACATAGTCCATTCATGTTTATGTATGGGTTTTAGTTAAGAGCTCCTTGCACAATTGGCTTATAGAATGAGAGAGTTCAATTTGCAAAGGGTTTCTTGGAAGAAATGAATGATATGCTTAGACTTGCTAAAGAAAGTATTAGGAAAGCTGAGGATAGAGATAGAACCTATGCAGAATCTCAAAGAAGAGAAATCAACTTTGAGGTAGCAGATCAAGTCTATCTTAGAGTTCCTTCTAGGTCAAAAACCATGAAGATAGGACCTTGTCCTAAGTTATCTCCTAGGTATTCTGGTTCATTCCCAATACATGGGTTAAAAAAGAGATTAGGTGAATATGACAGCCTCATTCGAGATAGTGAGGTAATCAAGCCTATTCATGTTCAATCTATTCCACATGATCATGAGAGCATACTATGTACTAGAGAAACATGGATGAGAGTTCATTTATATAAAGAGTACCTAGTTAAGTTGAAAGATATTTAAGAAGATAGTGCCACTTGGGAGCTAGTTAGTACCCTTTAGAGACAATCTCCCAGCTTTATGAAGACTTTACAAGAGACTTCCTAAGAGGAGGGCTATGGCAAAACACTATGGAAAAATGATAGTTTACACTAGGTACATGGGGTTAAATGAGAACAACACATATATTCTTTCTCTTTCTCACTTATGCCTTCCATGATAAAGTTTGCATACAAACCTAAAATTAAGGGGAAGAAAATTGTTATAAAGAAAGTTTATGACATGAGGATCTGAAAGGTTCAAACCGATCTGATTGAAAACCTATTAAAAACTTTAGCATATACCAAATTACCAAATTGTATGAACCATAATCATTCCTACATGATTTTATAAGCAATACAATGTGCAACAATACCATTCTACCATTAGAAAAACAACCTAGTGCACTTTAATTATTCTTCTAAATTATTTGAAATTATTTTTGGCCCGAATAGTGGGATTTTTATTAACATAGGTGCTCAATCACATATAGTAGATTATCATTAATGCATCATTTTAAAAATAGTTAATTAAACAAAAAAAATTAAATAAATTAAGTCTTTTTGTAGCTCTATTAATTCAATGCGTCCTTCAATTGAATGAATGTTCCTTCTCTAATCAAATACATTTATTTATTTATGTCAAAGATTCCATTCACTCAATCAATATATCCTAAATCCAAGTAATAAAGTAAATTACAAGCGTTTCTATCTTCCTCCTTACATGCTCTTCAAATTATGTAAAAAATTGCAATCTTTCCCCCTTTCTTAATTTATAACCTTCAATGAGGTGAGCGTAAATTTCATGAGCTACACTATTTTGTAATGAACATGAGAAAATAAATGGTGCTCAATTACTAATTTAACATGGGTGTATACCTATACTAGGTCTTAAGCATAGTGTTTCAATGTATGAAACCCTTTTCTTCCCTCTCTTTTCTCTTAAAGAAAGAAAATAAATGGTGCTCAAAACATCCTTTAGCCCTTTTCTATATGCACATAAATGAAGAAATATAGAAGAGAAGTTGTCCCTAAATTATTCAAGTACTCCCATGAAAACCAATGAAAAAGAAAGCAAATCCCTTGGAGCTTGTGTTGGAACAAGTCCATGGCAAGTCTAAGTGGTGGCTTGAGTCATCCAAAGACTTAGAACTTTAAAGGAAATGTCAATTCCTTTTAGAGTTCACTTGTGAACTCACTCTTGTAATTTTTGAAGCCTTTACTTGATGTAAAACTAAAAGTATCTAAATCGGTTGAGTCCACTTGATGTAGTATGAAGGAGAAAGCCATGAATTCTTGATTGAGTGAGTAGGAGAATCAATCACGAAAAGAGTGCAGAATGATTTTAGGAGAGATTCAAATTCAAAATTAGGCTCCAACCATCACTATAAATACATGGCTTTTTAGTCACAGTTTTAGACCTGCATAAGCAAGGATTCATTCCATATAAGAGTGTGCTTTTGAGGCACACATATTTACCAGTAATTCCATTTTAATTTACAATCAATATGCATTCATTTTCATGATCATTTGTGTCCATATTTTCATGCTTTTGTGAATGTACTGTTCACTGCCATATCTCTTACTTTCTTTAGTGAGTTCGTAGAGATGATTTCTCTGAGCATGATCCATTGTTTTCAGGGATTTAAGTTGGTAAAGATTTCCTTTAAGTCTATTATATTGTCACAAAATTTCATTTCAATTGGGTTTTTCAATCGTGAGATATGATTGTTTGAAGTCTCCTATATCTCTTCTTACTGTACTTCTCTTTCAGCACTCAATCAGAACAGTGATTTTCTCACAGCGTGTTCTTAGTGTGTAGTTGATCATTGTGCATGATTTAAAGCATGCTAGAATCAGCATACTGTCTATTATATGCTGACAAAAATTCATAATCTTTGCATCTTGGAATCTCAAGATATTAATATATCTTTGCTCACGGGTCTAAGGATTACTACAACCTATGAAAATCAAGATGATGCTATAACTTGCTAAAGTGTTTTCTCTTCATGTAGCCCATAATTTTTTATGAGATTATGCATTATTGTTAGCTTACTAAGTGAATAAGAGTTCCCCAAAAGGAATTAAGTCAATTACTACTCTGGCCAGAGAATTGTTCAAAACAGTGAATAGGCGTATGAACCAAAATAACAAGTTTCTTACCCTTGGTTCAACTTCTACCTATCTATTTTGATTTATCTTTTTGAGAGTTATTATTATCAAGGCCTTCAGTGCACGCACACACATAGACATAAAGAAGATGAAACAAGAATCAGAAATAGAGAAACAGTCGATGCGATATTGGGTGCAATCTCCCCCTGTGTACTCTGATGGATGAGTCTCTCAGAGTACACATATTTATACGTTTATTTCTATTACGGCCTGAAAATAGACGTTACATGATGGCCATCGCTTTTACAAGCATCTTTTAGGAAAAACTACCTTATTTACAAAAGGTGTCGCTTTCTAAAGCGAACCACTACTTTTACAACAAGATAAACCTAAATATAACTATTCTAGAAGTCTTCAATTTAGTCTTCGAATTTATTTATTTACACGCATCGAATTGTATCGAAACCCTCATGCTTCTTCACTTGCTAGATCAAACTCAACCACATTAAAACCTTCTGGACATTTAAAACATTAAAAATCCATTTAACCTTCCATGATTCCATAAAATACAACATGCCTCCCAGTTGACAAGCAACTGACCTCAGTTGATAAATATAAAAATAGACGTGGATGATCGGTCGCATGTCCCATCACTAAACAATATTAAGCATGAACCATGTAAAACACATGCATGGAATCAAAAACCTAAAAGTTTAATGTAATTGGGAATGATATGCAGAAATTAAATGATCATAGTGAGGTGATAAGGAGGTCTTATGTATCCATTGTGATTCCTCAAGTGAGTGATTTTTATATTTGACTACATACCTATGATATTGCTTACCAGTTCGTGTAGTTATAACGTCCTAATCTATTACTTTCTTGGGAATCAATATTTGTGCATCCTCTTCAAGTAAAGGAGGATCATCTAAAATAGGTGTGAGTGGTAAAGTACCTTGAAAAGATTTCAACAAACTTATATGGAAAGAATTATGTATACCCAATGAGAAGGTATATCTAATCAAAAAGAAGTTTCATTTATTTTGTCAATAATGCGAAAAGGTCCATAATACCATGGGGCAAGTTTTACCTAAGGATGTTGAGAAATATTTTTTAGACGTATTTTAATGATTCATAACCAAACTAAATCATTTTCATCAAATTATTTGCCTATGCACTTCTTATTCATAGTACACATGTAACGTTCTTGACTCTTCCTAATATGCTCATGCACTTCATCAAGTGTAGAAATATGATCTTGTGCAAAAGAATCAGCCATAGGAATGTCAATTTGAGTGAGACTCATGGGAGTGGGAAGCTTTCTTCCATAAACAATTTCATATGGTGCATGACCAGTAGTAGTGAGTGGGGTGTTACTATATGCAAATTGAAGTAAAGAGAGTTTTTCATCCCAATTACTTTGATTATCTAAAAAATAACAACATAATAAATCCAAAACAGTACTATTTGTAGCCTCACTTTGACCATTACTTTCAGGATGAAATGCAAAACTAAAGTCTATTTTTTATCATAGATGTTGAAATAATGCCACCCAAAAATGGTTACAAAAATCTCGATCTCAAAGAATAACTTTAGGAAAACCATGATGTGGAAAAATACATTTAATAAATAACTTAGCAGCTTGAGGTGTAGTTAAAGTCTTTTTAGAAGGAATGAAGTATGCATGTTTACTAACCCTATCAACAATTGTCCAAATCATATCATTGTGAGATGTAGTTGTAGGAAGACCAGTAATGAAATCCATCGAAATCTATTCCCATGGTCCATTAGGTATAGGAAGTGGCATTAATAATCCGAATGGTTTACCATGATGTCGTTTTACATGGTAACAAACAATGCAATGAGAAACATACTGTGCAACATCTTTTTCCATGTTAATCCAAAAGAAGAAATCTTTACATGCAGAAATAGTACTTTGTATGCCCCTATGACCCATGTATGGTGTTTCATGCATCTCTTTCATAAAAAACTCTTAGAATACTTGTGTAATGCATAACTTGTGTTGGAAATACAAGAATCCATTATGAAATGTGTAATGATCCTCATGATGTGATGTGGAATTATTGAAAGCAATCCATGCTTGTGAAAAATACAGAACACATGCATAAGTGGAAATCATATCATGAAATGAATGAATTTGAATTGGAAAAATATTATTAATTGAAATAATAGTTGTTTGTGGGGATAAGAGACGATTAAAGCATCAGCTACAACATTAGCTTGTCCTAGGTGATATTGAATCAGAGATTGGGAGTTTTGTAGAAATGAAGCCCATTTAATATGTCTATCGAAAATCAATGGTTTATGTAATAAATGCTTAATGGCTTGTTGGTTGATTTTATGTAGAACTTCCAAACCCATAAGGTAATGTTTCCAAATTTTCAATGCATGCACAACAACTAACAGTTATTTCTCATATGTACTATAATTGCGTTCAGAAGGTTTGAGTTTCCTACTTTCAAATGCAAGAGGATGATTGTTTTGCATTAAAACGACACCTATACCAGAACCACTAGCATATGTAACTATGTGAGATGCTTGTGCAAAATCAGGTAATTGAAAAACAAGCACATGGGAAAGTGCATACTTAAGTTTATTAAAAGATTGTTGTTGGGCTACTCCCCATACAAATTTTAGATTTTTCTTCAATAATAAAGTAAGGAAAAGGGCTCTATAAGAAAATCCCTTTACAAACTTTTGATAAAAGCTAACTAATCCTAAAAACAAACGGACATCATTCATTGATTGAGGTTTAGGCCATTCTTCAATTACTTTAATCTTCTTGGGATCTACATGAACGCCTTGACTAGAGACGATATGTCCAAGATACTCTATCTCGTTTTGGAAGAAACAACTCTTTTTCAAAGTTAGCATAGAGTTTATTTTTACGTAACAAATCAAAGACTATTGCTAAATGAGTTTCATGTTAAATAAGTATATCATCAAAGAAGACAAGAACGAAGTCTTGGTATTCAAGGAAAATATTATTCATCATACATGCAAAGGTGGCAGGTGCATTGGTAAGTCCAAAAGGCATTACCATGAATTCAAAATGGTCGTGTTGAGTTCTAAAAGCAGTTTTATAAATGTCATGCGATGTCATTCTTATCTGATGATACTCAGATTTGAGGTCGATTTTACTGAAGACACAAGCTCCACGAACTTTATCTAGCAAGTCATCTATCCTAGGGATAGGATACCTATTCTTAGTGGTAATTTTATTAAGTGCTCTATAACCAATGCACATTCTATACGTCTTGTTCTTCTTTTCAACTAAAAGAACACGGGCTCCAAAAGGAGAAGAGCTAGACCATATTAGTCCTTTGTTGAGTAAATCTTTAGCTTGTTTAGCTATTTCATTTTGGTGTAAAGGTCCATGCCTATAAGGTGCTTTATGAGGAGGAGAGCTACCAGGAATTAAATCAATCCTATGGGCAAGAGATCCCCTAGAAGGTGGTATTGCAGAAGGAAAATCAGCCATAAAACAGTCCTTATACGAGTCCATAAATAACTTATGTGCACTTGGAAGTGTGTGTATAATCAGTTATATTATTCACAAAGACAATAGATGAGTTATAACCTTTCCTAAAAGCTCATTTGACTTGCGTATGACTAATGAATGAGAAGGGTTGAAAATCATACATCGCAGAAGTGAAACATCTTTATTTCAAAATTTTAAAGTAATCATGTGTGTATCATAATCAATGGAGGGGTTGTAATTATGTAAAAATGGCATGCCAAGTATAACATCATATGACTACAACATAGCAATTAAAAATGAACGTTCATCCACATATGAACCTATACAAATTTGAACATTATGCACCTCATTCGTAACATTATAGCTATTCCCTATAAACACAGCCTTAACCTTATACATAGAAGGATGAGTAATAAGGTTAAGATTTTTAACTAGCTTATGAGAAATAAGATCATGCGAGCTACCATCGTCGTGTAAAACATTTACTACTATACCATTAATGGCACCATGCATGTAGAGTAGAGAATGGTTAGAAATTCTGTTACCCAGGGTACTTAGTTTTTGCTCTAATACTTCTTTAGACTAGTTAGGTTTAGTGTCAGCAGGAACAAACTCCATGTTGTGTACTTGAGCTTCAATGGGTTGCCTATTAGCAGGTCTCATCTTACAGGCAGCTTTGGTATGAAAAAGCTTTCCACAATTCCAACAAGTTATACGGGGTCGTTTTTGTTGAACATTCATCGTCGTATTTTGAAGATTCATAGGTTTGTTAGGCTAGACAAGGGTTGATTTGTTGGATGGTACTAAATGGGATTGAGGAGGGCATTGGAAAGTAGGTGACGCAAACATAGTAAAAGGATGCTTAAAAGGAAAATTGGCTTTGACAGGTGGTTGACCTTGATGAATTTGTTGTAAGGGAAGTGTTTCTCCTTTTCAGCATCATGTGCAAAAGAGATAGCTTCATACAAGGTTATAGGTTGGAGGGTATGGAGCTTTGCTTGGATTCCCATCTCCAAGCCATCTTCATATTTTCGTTGCAAACTTGCTTGAGGAACCTGCTTAAGTGAACGAAGTAATAAAAGACATTGCCAAAAATGTTCAGTATAAATGGATACATTATCTCCTTCTCTCCATCCAAAAGTTGTCCATGCACGATGCACATGTAGATGGAACTAAGAAGGAAGGAAAGACTCCTTAACTTTTTCCTGAAATGTGTCCGATGTGGTAGGACAGTTGGTACTATTCCGTAAAACATTCCACATAGCTGAGCTCTTCCTACCAAATAATTGGTAGCAAACTTGATTTTCTCACTTTTTGAATATGACTAATTAGAGTAGAAATCGTCAAATTGAGAGAGCCATGACATGACAAATTGGCCATCCTTTCGTCCATCGAATCTGGAGAATTGGAAGTTCTTAGCATCGATCTTGGAACTTGCACCTTCTTCTTGTGTAATGATAATCGCTTTCACCACTTTGGTTAAGCTACGATCATCACTTTGTACTTGTTGGAGCATAGCATCATGTTCTTGTACAACTTGTTGAGTTTCTTGAAGTTCTTGTCGCATAAGCTCTAATTGTTGCTCGAGGGAGACCCAAGGTAAAGGTGAACTCCCAAAATCCTCCATTGTTGTAGGGTCCATATCTAGAGAACAAAAACCCTCTTTCAAACTATGTTGGATCCTCAATCTAATAGGTTAGTTAAAAGCGCATTCCCAGAGCTTTCCACCGATATATTATATGCTAAAATACAAGTTATATATTGTAAATTATGCCCTATTCTTTGATGCACTCCTCTAGAAAATCGACGGGCACTTCCACATGTGTGAGATCATCTTGGAAATTATAAAAACGAAGAGGGAGGTGAAAGTTGATGTAAATATAAAAAAATGGAGATAGAGTGATAACTCAAAGAGATGGAGTAGTGGTTAAAGTACTTCCCTTGTAAGTAGGAGGTTGTGGGTTCAAATCCTCCTACCTTAGGGAATCTAAAACTCTCTATTGACACTCAAAATTAAAATTGCCTCGCACGTAGCCAACAGCTGCCAATGGTTGCCAAGGGAGCCTTGGGTGCCAATGTTGCCAATGTATTGCCTAAGTTATTCCCTAAGTTCTTTGCCTTAGTCGATGCCTTACTAGAACAGAGACGGAAGCAGAAGCAAAAGAGGACGTGGATTCGGATTCGGATTTGGATTCGGATTCAGATTCGGATTTGGATTCGGATTCAGATTCGGATTTGGATCACGAACAGAGAATGCAAATAGGAAGCAATCATGGAGATAAACAAAAACAAACCCCTCCAGAGTGATATGTGTCAGGCTCTGATACCACTGTTTTCAGGTCCTTTAGTTCACGCACATATAAAGATAGAAAGAAAACAAAACAGGAATCAGAAATAGAGAAACAATCGATGCAATATTGGGTGCAATCTTCCCCCGTGTACTCTGATGGACGAGTCTCTCAGAGTACATGTATTTATAGGTTTATATCTATTACGTCCTAAAAATAGAAGTTACATGAGGGTCGTCGCTTTTAGAAGCGTCTTTTAGGAAAAACTACTTTATTTACAAAAGGCATCGCTTTCTAAAGCGAACCACTACTTTTACAAAAAGATAAACCTAAATATAACTATTCTAGAAGTCTTTGATTTAGTCTTCAAATTTATTTATTTACATGCATCCACTTGTATCCATGCCCTCATGCTTCTTCACCTGCTAGATCAAACACAACTGCATTAAAACCTTCTAGACATTTATAACATTAAAAATCCATTTAACCTTCCACGATTCCATAAAATACAATAGTTATCTTCCAAGGTACATAGGGTGTATCTTTTGACAAGATAAAAGGGCCCACCACATATCTCTAGATCATAGAAGATGTGACAGGTTATCAAAGTCTTGTGGGTAGCTCCAATGGAGGCTAATCATAAATTGAGCTCACATGAGGGTGAACTCATAGACGATGTGACAAGTTATCAAAGTCTTGTGCGTAGCTTGAACTATGCCATATTGGGAAGGGTAGATATATGTTATAGTGTGACTGTGTAAGTCAATTTATGCACACACCCATGAACCCTCACATGGAGACTGCTAAGAGAACACTTAGATATCTCAAATGGACCATGAATGAAGGGTTATACTATCCCTATGTATCTAATTTATGTTTGAAATTGTTCTCTAATACAGATTGGGCTGACTCCAAGGAAGACAAAGGGAGCACCTCAGGTTATCTTACCTTTGCAGGTTCAAAACTTGTCTCATGGTCATCCAAGAAGCAATCCACAGTTGCACTTTCTTTTGCTAAAGCTGAATACAAAGGTCTTGCCATAGCTACTAGAACTCCAAGTATCTTTGTTGATAATATGAGCTCCACTTGCTTGAATGCCAATCCAATTTTCCATGCAAGGACTAAAAATATTGAAGTACATTATCACTATGTAAGAGAGAACATTGTGACCAAGGAAATTCAGCTATCTTATGTATCAACCCATCAACAATGTGTAGATTGTTGGAGCAAGTCTATGACAAGCCTAAGTATTGGCTGGAGTCCCACAAAGTCATAGAAAAATCCTTAAAATAAAGACTATGTAAAGTTCACTTGTGAACTACCTCTTGTAACTTTTGAAGAGTTTACTTAATGTAAAAGTAAGACAATCTTAAGTGGTTGAGTCCACTTGATCAAGAATGGAAAGAGGAGCCACGAATTTGTGATTTGTGGTAGGTAGAGAATCAAATCAATCATTGATTGGTTGGAGAGTGATTGAGGGATGTTAGCCTCCCAAACTCAACTATAAATAGATGGCAGTTTTAGTCGTGGTGAGAGAGACCTATGTGAAGACCTCCAAGAGCTGAGCTTTATGCCATATCAAGGTGTGATTACAAGGCACACATATGTATCAGTAAGTCATTGTATTGTACAAGCAATATACTTTCATTTTCATGATTATTTGAGTTCATCTTTCCATGTTCTTGTGAAGTGTACTACTCACTGCCATTACTCTCAGTTTTTCTCAGTCAACTTGCAGAGATGTTTTCTCTGAGCTTGGTGCATCATTTTCCATGATTTAACTTGGTAAAGTTAGCTCTATACGTCTAATATATGATCACAAATTTTCATGTCATTTGGATGTTGCAATCTTCAGTTATGTTCATTTGAAGTCAACAGGGTCTGTTCATCTTCACTTCTCTATCAGGTACCCGACTTTTTCACTCATCTTGTCAAAGCCATTTCTCAGTGGTTACTTATCCAAATTCAGTGATTTAAAGCTTGTTGGATTCAGCTTACTGTCTAGTATAATCATATAAATTTTCATAATCAGTGGATTCCTACAGTTTTAGTTATGTTGATTTGTCTGCTCACTGGTCTCAAACTATAGCAGCCCATGAAAATCGGGATGATGTCATCACTTGTTAAAACTCATTCTCAGTGTGTGTTTTATTATTTTTGATGAGATTACTCTTGAAAGTTAGCTCTTTAAGCTACCTAGACTTCCCCAATAGGAATTAAGCTAATTGTTGTTGTGCTCAGAGAATTATGCAAAACACTAGACATGTGTATGAACCAAGAATAGCAAGTTTTCACCTCTGAGCTAACTCCAACTTATCTGTTTTGATCTATCTTTTTGAGAGTGATCTTCCAAGGTACATAGGGTGTCTAATACATCCATTGGCAATCTAAAAGGGCCCACCATATACTCCTGGAGTTCATTTGGCTGGTGTAGATCAAGGATATTGCAACACCTCTTCATCTTCAAGCACATACCTATCCATCTCTTCACAGTGGTATCAGAGCAAGGTTGGACAACATGGCAGATGGATTTCCTTCATCAATTGACAAATTGGACAGAGGTAACTACTCAGCTTGGTCATTAAGAATGGAAGCTTATCTCCAAGGTAGAAGTTTATATGGTTATGTGGCTGGAGATGAAGTTATGCCAAGTTTCAAGAACAAAAGTCAACCAACACAAGAAGAGCAAGAAAGATTGAGCACATGGTGCTCCAAGGATGCACTTGCAAGGTCTTATCTCCTCAACTCTATCTCAGATTTTTTTTTGCCTCACATTAGAAGTTGTAAGACATCTCAGGAAGTGTGGGATGCACTTGAAGCCTTCTTTTCTTCAAGTACTAAAGCTAGGAAGCATCAACTATGGCTGGATTTCACAACTCTCAAGAAGGCTCCCAAACAAAATGTGACTGATTTTTTCACAAAGCTCAAGGACATAGCGGATCAGTTGGGAAGCATTGGAGAGGTAATAGATGAAGAGCAAATTGTAAGGCAGGTCATCAATGGTTTGAAGGCAGATGACAAGTGGGAAGTATTCACCACAGCTATGGATTTGTACATGGACATGCATGTACCTGATTTCAACACACTCATTGGACAACTACTTACTCAAGAGGCAAAGCTTATCCAAAATGGAGAAAGCTCTAAAGGTAATCAATCTTCAACTTTATACATGGATAAAAGCAAGTCCAAAGATAACAAAGGAAAGGCAAAGAAAGTGGATGATGAAGCAGGTACATATCAAGCTAACTATGCAGGTAGAGGAAGACATGGCAAAGGTAGAGGAAGAGGAGGTAGACAAGGCAGGGGGAGATCCCAAGACTCCAACTCATGTTCTATTTGTGGATTAACTAATCATACAACTGAAAATTGCTTTAGGAATTCCAGGAATCAAAGAGGCAGAGGATACAATAGAGGAAGTTATGGCTACTCAAGAGGAAGGTTCAACAACTACCATGGCAACTACAACAACTACAATCATTCAAACTATCAAGGAGGCTACAAAGGAAGGAGAGACTATAATAACTACACAGAAGACTCAAACAAAGAGGATTCATTATTGATCATGAACATGGCTATGCCACAAGGTAAATCTGATGAGCATGTTTTCTACATAGATTCAGGTTGTTCAAATCATGTGGCAGGAAATGTGGCACTCCTATCAGAATTAGAAGATCCAAGGAATAAGCATGAGGTACAAACAGGAGATGACACAAGACATCCTGTGGAGAAAATAGGCAATGTCAAAGCACCTAATGGAAACATCAACCTACTCAGTTTGGTACTCTATGTCCCTACCATTACAAAGAATTTGATAAGTGTTGGGCAGATAGTAGAGAAAGGGTTGCAAGTCAGGTTCACAAAGGCAGGAGCATTTGTTGAAGATCCAAGTCAAGGATTCAGAAAAATTGCAAAAGGTGAAAAGATAGGTAGATTGTTCACATTTGAATTACAGGACACTAGAAACATTGCTCTCTTTAATTATGGTAGCAAGACACTCACAGAATTGGAAGTATGGCGCAAAAGGTTAGCACATATTGGTGAAAGGTCATTAAAGCAAATCTGCAGGGACCAAAGTGTTCTTGGACTTCCTAATTTGTCAAAACAACATATGATTTATAAGTGTAGTGCATGTCAATTTGGAAAGTCTCACAGGTTACCATTCATGAAGAAAGGTTATATGCATGGAGATCTCTTGGAGTTGGTTCATACAGATGTATGGGGACCTAGCAAGGAAGCTTCAATATCTGGATCAAGGTATTATGTTTCCTTTATTGATGATTGCAGCAGATGGACTATCCTATTCTTTATGAAACACAAAGATGAAATTTTTTTATGTTTCAAAAGATATTTGGCTCTTGTGGAGAATCAAACAGGTAAATCACTAAAAAGGCTAAGGTCAGATGGAGGGGGAGAATACTTCTCCCATGAGTTTGATTCTTTTCTTCAAGAAAGAGGAATCAAAAGAGAGGTAACTACAAGGTACACTCCTGAGCAAAATGGAGTGGCAGAAAGGAGGAATAGGACAATTGTTGAAGTTGCAAGGTCTATGTTAAATGAAAAGCATTTACCTAATTACTTATGGGCTGAGGCTGTATCTACAGCCACTTACTTGATTAACAGGTTGCCTTCAAAATCCCTTGATGGGATGACTCCATATGAGGCTTGGAATGGAAGAAGACCAAGCTTAGATCATTGTAAAATTTTTGGATGTATTGGTTTTGCTCATGTTCCTTCACGGGTTAGAGGCAAGATGGATCCAAAGGCAGAAAGGTGTGTATTTATTGGATATGACAACAATCAAAAGGGCTACAGGTTACACAACCCTACCAACAAAGGATTCTTGGTAAGCAGAGATGTAGTTTTTGATGAGAACAATTCATGGTATGAAGATTCATGCAGGAAGGTCAATTTACCATATAATCTTGAAGAAGATTTTCCAAAGCTTGGTAGAGAACAACCAAAGATTGAAGAACAAGACACCTCAGATGATGATGAAGTATCTCAAATGGAAAAGATCAAAGCATGGAAGTCTAAAGGTAAAGCAAAATTGCAGGAACTTGGACATGAGGCAGAATCATCACATCATGGCCTAAGAAGATCTATGAGGGAAAAGAAAAAACCAGAAAGGTATGGGTTTGACACCTCATTAGTAACTAAACATTCTATCTACATAGCAGAGGACATAAACCAAGAGGAGCCATCATCATTCGAAGAGGCCAAAGCAAAAACAGAATGGAAGCATGCAATGAAGGAAGAGATTGAAGCACTTGAAGAAAACAACACTTGGGATTTGGTGCCCAAGACTTCATCCATGAAGGTAATAGGCTCAAGATGGGTCTATAAACTCAAGAAGAATTCTGATGGTTCAATTAACAGGTATAAGGCAAGGCTTGTGGCAAAAGGCTTTGCACAAACTCAGGGAATTGATTATGAGGAGACTTTCTCTCCTGTGGCAAAGATGCCTACTATTAGGGTTTTGCTTAGTATTGCCTCTTCCAAGAATTGAAATATATAATAATATAACAATAACATATTAATTATTAAATAAATCATATAACCTAATTTATAGTCACTAAAATATAATAATCCATTATTAATTTAGAGGTAAAGAAATATCCTCATTTGCTTATATATTTATAAGGTTAAAACTTATAAACATTTATCTATAATAAGATAGGATATCATATAGCATTAAGGACCCATACACTTTAGTATTTATAAGATAATTCTATAAAGGTTAAAACACCTCATACCCATACATATGGTAAAAGAAGTATTGTTGATCACTTTCACATGCCTATACATAGATTTGCATGGATACAAATTCAGGGTTAATCCCACATATCACATACACTAGAAGTTCTTACAATTATATGTAAGCAAGCACTTAGAGTGAAACATACGAGTCAACACATTATGGGTTTCTAGGGTTTACAAATAGGTAAACACATAGGGTTTAACCCACAGATTCTTTAGGGTTTAAACATTTATAAAGAATAGATTCACATAAATGGTTTCAACTCTTGAAGCACATCAAAGACTAAGATATCTTCTCATCTACATGAAAGTTCATATGCATAATCATAAGCATTATGACTAACAAACATTAACATACATTCTTATCCATTCTCATGCATTTACATACATACACAAGCATGCTTTTATTCAACTTATTTATTGTCTATAACTATTTCAAACTTCATACAAAATAAGGATTCTAGATAATGAGGTCTTCACTTAATCCAGATCTTCTTGTTTTTGTTCTCTGCAGGTACTCAAGAGAAAAACATTAGTCAATTTAAACCAATGCATTAAAAAATAATCAACTTTGAATCAAAACATTTTTTTTCCATATGTTAATTTGAGTGAGGAAATCCTTCCGACATCTGCCCCCACCAAACCTGCACATCGTCCTCAATGGGCCAACCTGTAGCTCAATGGAAAGCAACATCAAATTCTTTGGAAAAAGTTTAATAAATAACTTTAAATATGATGATAAAAATGCTTCTATATTCAAATTTAAAGAAAATTCATAAAATTATGTAAATGTGAATTGGAAATTGTTTCGGTCAATGCATATAGTCAAAATTACAAATTTAGAAAATCCTATAACAATCATTTAAACAGTCGTGGTACTTACCATTCCATTAACCCTGTTCATAAGTAAAATTTAATTTATATAAGTATGCTTTCTTTTATTTCTTAGACATCTGCCATAAGATACATCTAACTAATTCTTTTGCACCAGACCTCCGCCTCATATAGCCCACATTGTATTTTAGAAGTGGTTTCGAGACCACAACTGAATCATAATAATTTTTCTTTGTTTTCTTTTTTCTTTTTCTATTTTCTTCTTTTTCCTTTTTCTTTTTCCCATCTTGTAGCAGCCATTAATGTACTACTTGATGTTCTCATTTTTCTTTCTCTTTTTTTTTTTTGCAACTTCTTTTTAATGGGAAAGGCTTAACCCCTAATCAGAGCAGAGGATCTAGAAGCATGCTATAGTCAAAATTAGGATCTCATTTGCTAAATGGTTTCAGAAAATAAAGAAGCCTACTTGTATAAAGTAAAGTCACTTTTACTAAGGGTCGCAGGTCAAGTGTTCCACTCTCCTATCCTCACAATACATTATAAGTTCCCTAAATTAGACCTTCAACTTGCATACATATTCCTACTTTAATTTCTTGTTCATTATCTACGTAATTTTAATAAATTTCCCCTTTATATCAGAAACAAATAAAACCCTAATCGTGAAATGCATAAAAAGAGATATTTTTATGAATAGTAAAGAATAATTAGAACTAATTCACCTGATTATTCTTCATCTTCATCTTCGTCTTCCAAGAATTCTTCGTCCAGCTCGAACTTACTGCCAGCTCTTCTTTTAAATAGCTTTATTTTTTTTCTTGCAATTACATTCCTTAACACAGTACCATCAAATTCTCGTAATTTATATGTACCTGTCTCAAAGTGGAAACAATAACATATGGCCCGAACGAACATTTAGTTAGTTTACGATGTGCATCATATGAGTCTCGAAAGTACTATCATATACAAGCACCCAATCACCGCTCTCTATTGGTTGCAGCCTCACTCGATGTTTCTTGTCAAAGTATATTTTATTTTTCAGTCGTGATGTTTTTAATTTTTAAATAGCTTCTTTTAAATTTTCATTACCTTGTTTTAGTTGTTTAATCCTAAGTGCTAATAATTCCTCTCTTGAAACATTGTCTTTCTAATCTAAACTCATCCAATTTACTATCTGAGTATGTATGCGAAATATCGGCTTCTAACAGTACATAAGTTCAGCCGGCATAAACCCAATTGTTCTCGTGTACGTCATTCTATCGGCCCATAGAGAAAATGGGAGATATTTTGGCCATTGTCCAATATCTCCATGGCATGCCTTTGAAATAGCCTTCACTATGGAAGGATATCCTCGTTCAATTTTTCCATTTGCCTCTGGATTATAGGAAATCATAAGAGACAATCGAATTTCATGATGTGCAAAGAACTCTCTTGCCTCTCTAGCATCTAGCTCACTGTTGCTCTGGCACAATGGTGAGAACCACGTTAAGAAGCTCCACCTCCTTAATGTCAATCTGCGGAAGAGATAGAAGTGATATGAAGATCGTGAACGTGAGATGTAGTGAGAGTGAAGGTGAGAAGCACAGAGATGCACACACACAAATAGCTCTAAGATCTTTTCTACTCAAACAAGCTAACCTCAAAAATGAGCTCTCTAGCTCTTTTTATAGATTCTATACTAGTTTTGACCGGTTTCACATCTAGTTACCAGCATAGTTAAAAAATAGGTCCTATATGCTATTTGAAAGGGTAAACGGTATCTAAAATAACCAAAATTGGTATCTTCATTCTGCCTAAGCTCCTCAAGCTTGAGGACTCCTCGGCTTGCACAAAATGGAGCTATAAATTACAAAAAGGGTTTTTCTATGTTACATATGGTACAAAAGTGATGAAAGTCACTATTGGAGGTTTTGAAAATTATTTATAAAATATAAATCTTCGAAAAAATGATTCGACTGATTCCCTGCTTCTTCGTTATGCTCTGTCTTCATATGCTTCCACGTCTTCTATGCCTCTGGCTACTGCCAATGAACTCTATTACTCAAGATCTCAATTACAAGCTCAAGTTAGCTCTAATCTCACACTATCCAACCTCAAAAATGAGCTCTCTAGCTCTTTTTATAGATTCTAGACTAGTTTTGACCAGTTTCACATCTACTGACCGGCATAGTTAAAAAATAGGTTCTAGATGCTATTTGAAAGGGTAAACGATATCTAAAAATAACCAAAATTGGTATGCTTGTTCTACCTAAGCTCCTCAAGCTCAAGAACTCCTCAGCTTGCACAAAATGGAGCTATAAATTACAAAAAGGGTTTGTCTATGTTACATATGGTACAAAAGTGATGAAAATCACTGTTGGAGGTTTTGAAAAGTATTTATAAAACATAATTCTTTGAAAAATTGATTCGACTGACTTCCTGCTTCTTCGTTATGCTCTATCTTCACATGCTTCCGTGTCACCTATGCCTCTGACTACTGCCAACACCCCCCTCCTTCTCGCTTCTGTCGTCTGCGATAGAACCTTATTGTGAGGTCTGTCGGATATAATTCTGGAGTAGTTCCTGAGCGAGGGTGTGTTCTGATATGCGAATTCCTCGGGCCAGATCTGCCTCGAGTTTCTCCCAATCAATGGGTTGTGGTTCATCGGATGGTGGGAGTCGATAGTGCATGGAATATACCATCTATTCACAGACAAATAGTTGAAGCAAATGTGTGGGCCTGCTGATGAACACTTCTGAATGATATTCCCAAAAACCAGTTGTGAACATCTCTAAGGTCTGCTTATAGCATGCCGGTAGGTATTTAATTCAATAGTGCCAGGAGTAACACACCCGGAGCGATGGTGTTGTTCTCATGTCATAAGCTAAATCAAGATTGCCATGTTCGAAACCGGGGGTGTTTACATGTGGTGCCTTGACGCGACAGAAGACTTTGAATACCATTTGCATCATGTCAAAGATTTTGACAGTCATATGCGCTGCTATATTGTCCATATGTTTTAAGCGAGGGAGCCAGTGACGAATCATTGCCATATGTATCCAACTATAGGTGGTCCGATGGGTGGGGTGAAGTATGGGTAATTAAGCCAATCCTGGCATTGCTTGTTGTTATGTACTTTAATAGCAAATGCCTTCTAGGAGAGATGATGTGGCACTGGTCCCCAACATGGGTTGTATTTTAAGTGTAGTGGTGCCTTAACCCAAGTACTCATCATCTCTGGATATTCTTGTAATAAATCCTTGCACCAATCTAGTTGATAGATTTCTCCTTGTTGCGCATCTAGTGGCAAATATTCTGGCTCAAACTGGGTCGCGTGAGAGGGTTTTTTGCTTGTTTCTTTTTCTATGGCTAGCTGATATTCTGCCATTAACATAAAGTAAGGCTTGTATTGTAGCTCATGCCCAGATATGTGTCTGCATGGGGCTAAATGAGCGAAATAAGGAGACTGTAAAATTCTTTCTTCAATCATTGCCATGGCATGTAACTGTGCCTCTACCCTTGTTGAGTGGGTTGTTCCAAGTTCTTCAATCATCTTCATCCATGCGGGAGTTGGAAGTTCGAAAGTCATGTAGCCTTCAGCTCTGAGTCATCCGCCTGGGATGGGTTGGGGGTCATATGCTTCTTCAAAAGTTTCTTCCACCAGAATGGTCACTATTTCTTCCTCTACTGGGAGTTCCGGTGGGGAGTCTGGCCTTGGGAGTGCTTCATATATAGCTATCCATGATTCAAGAGTTGATACCTGGGCCCGTAAAGCATTGAGTTCCTCTAAGATCTCAGGAGAAGGGTCCGCAGGAGCTGGTGGTCTTTGCTCTGTAGGTGCTCTTAGTTGGAGTAATTTATGATCTTCTTTCAACTTCTGATATTCCTCGTTCATGCGGTCGTACTCATCTAACAATCTGACATGATCATCTAGCAACATTTTCATAGATTCTGAGGGCACAGCCTTGAAACGGCTAGGGCTTAATGGTTGGTCTGGCTGATCTAGAGCAGCTTCTAAATTCTCTCTGTTCTGTTCTTGTAAACGCTGGTTCTCTTCTTTAGCTGTTGCCAAGTGTCATCTGAGTAAGCCCATGTTCCTGCTGAGCATTGCAGGAACAAATTGTCTATGTCAGTGATGGCTTCTTTGGTCTTTTTTTCACTCTCTAGTTCCAGTTTATGATATGCCTCGCATAGTTCTTGGTAGCGGGTGTTTAGTGAGGTGTTTTCAATGGATAGTGAATTGATCTGCGACTGTAGATCATTCGTTGTCTGCTGCAGCGTCCGGTAATTATAGCCAAGAGATGCAAATTCATCTCTCACTTGAGTCATGCATGTGAACATCTGGCGGAATGCAGTGTCTACAATGGGTGATAATATTAACGATGTGCTAAGTGAAGATGTAGTGGGTATAGATGCAAAGGGAATGGGGGTGGGAAAGTGGATGTCGTGGTTATTGTGGAAAAAAGTGAAGTGCCTAAATATGGTTGTGCCATGAATGAAGTGAGTGGTGGTGCAGTGGGCGGTGATATATCCATGTTGCTAGATGTGGTGTCCAGTGTGGTGACTGTGAATAGTGGAGTGATCGTGGGTGCGTGTGTGGGTATAAATACAGGGTTTACAAAGGTTGAAGAGTAATTTACAGTTGGGGTCTCTTGTATGCCTTGGTGGAAAGGGGAAAGAGGAATTACGGTAGATCGGGGAGGTGAAATAGGTGAGAAGGTTAGTGGAGGGGGAAACGGGAATAAGGGTCGTGGTGGGGTAGGAAATGAGGGATGAAAAAATGGACTGGACAGTAGGGTGGATGTCCTAGGTGGAAGGCTAAGTTGAGTGGGTGCGGGAAGTGTGGGAGGAATGGATGCTACCAAGGCTTCTGCTACAGCGCTATCCAAAGATGTAGATGGTCTTGGAGAGATTGGATGTACAGGGGAGATCCGAGAGATGGGAGGTGAAAGAGGAGCAGTTGGGGTGGTGGGTACTTCGGTCACAGTGGTGGTATGTACAATAGTGGTGTGGGGTGGGGAGTCGATGACAATGGTGTCTTCTGCCAATGAGCCTTGTTAAACGCGCATTGCCATCAGAAGCACGTTTAAGCTCTTTTCGGGTTCTTGGGAGTGGTAGGGGTTTGCTAATCAGAGGCCCTAAGACTTGATTTTCCCAATTAACTCATTCACAAAGCAGTACACGAGTGTTCAAAGAACTCTGTTAACATGAATTACTATTACTACTCTGGTTCGTTCTCTCACAGATTTCCAGTTCGTACACAGATTAAGACTTCTCAGTACATAACGCAAAAAATAAACATTACCGTAACCCAGACTTACAACACTTAACTTAATGGAAAAGTGCTAACCACAAGTTGAGGTAATCAAACAACGACGACGAAAAGAAACACAGTACTACTCAGAATTCTCAAACACAACACTACGGAAACTCCACAGAACGTATCGCCCAGACAGACAGTCTGGCGATTCTTCTGGTTGTCACCGAAGCGTTCTTTCATTGATGTATAAGTAGTTACAATTCTATGCAATGACCTTTCAGTTTGTGTAGAATATGAAAAGTAAAGAATTACAAATGCCAATCCGGCGGCTTACAGCCTTCAGGATGAGACGTGCTTCCCTGGCCTGTTCTGAAGATTGGGCACCTGCCGGTATGCAAATGTATTAACCAGGTTTGGATAATAGTTGTACTCGTCGGGGGTCAAATTGCGGTAATGGTTTTCTCTGCAAATATCTTAATGCTTCGTTAGAGCCCACTGATTTAACAAGTTCCTTGAAGCCTTTGATGTATACTTCTTCGAAACCGCCTGAGACAAGTTCTTGTTCTATGAGTGCTTGGCTCTCTTCTTCAAATAACTTCTTACGTTGTGGTCGCGATCCGAAATTGAAGCACGAGAATCAAATATGACGCATCTGTTTAAAGTCATCTGGAGGGTGATGCATCTAGATGATGCATACGTTGGGGTGGACATCGTCGTGATCAAGAATCAAGACTCGGAAATAAATATATGCATGTTTCAATGCCCCTACATCTCAGTCGTTTTTCAACTATGTCCTTCTAACTGTTGTGTATGGAAGCACTTTTATTATAAGAAGAAAAACTTTGAAGGTACGGTGGTATTATTACCTTCTTTTAGCTATACTGGATGTGGAAGGCAATTTTTCGGTGGTCAAGGCATACCAATAGACATCACTCACTAGTGTGATGTTGCTAGACTGCTGGACAATCCCATGTGTTCTTCTATTGATATGGTTGTTTATAAAGACGAAGTATAACATTGGGCAGCTCATAGGTGTCTGCATTTGTATTTTGGGGCTTGTACTTGTGATTCTCTCAGATGTTCATGCAAAGGATAGATCAGGAGGCAGTAATGTTCTTTTGGGTGATGCTCTCGTCATCATTGGTGCAATTTTATATGCATTTACTAATGTATCTGAGGAGTTCCTCATTAAAAACGTGGATTTTCTGGAGCTCATGACTTTCTTGGGTTTATTCGGTTCTATAATAAGCGGAATCCAAGTTGCAATTCAAAAAAACGCAAGAAATTGGCGAACACGAGCTGGAACAGGGATGTTATTCTTTCTTTTTCAGGCTCAGACATGCAGGACAGGTGGGGAAGAGCACGTAGAGAGGAATGAAGCTCGATGGTTGCACTGAATAAATGGAGTGTCCAAGAAGGGTGGTGTTCCGGAGCGAACGTGGAAAATGATGCAAACAACTTGATTCTATGAGGAGGATTTTCTTGGATGTTGAAGTGCGCAACAGTGCACTACCTGCAACGCACCTTGAAGTTGAGGTTTTCAAAGATTTTTAGACTTGCTGAATGCAAAAGAGGAAGAGGACTGGAGATTCGATGAACAGAGATGAGAGCTGGAGCGTATTATTCTGGGGGGAATCTTGAAGGCGAAAATATGAGGACCTTGCAGATAATACACAGAAGGGAGAGCTTTATCAACTCTGATTACGAAGGGAGAAAGAACATAATCAACAGATGATTACGGCAGAGAAGAGGAATGATTTATGCTGATTTTTCTTGAGGTCGGCGGTCCAACAGCGGAGGTGCATGTGTCTGATCATCGATTGGAATTGTTTTGTGAGTTGTATATCTCTGAGCAGAGCTTCGCTTTGGAGACTGGGACTTCAGACGTACATTTTCAACTTCAAAGGGGAAACAATCAACATTCTGGAGGGGGTCTCGTGTGTTCGAGTTGAAGATGGACGGATGATGAAACTACGACAAGCCGATGAAGAAAAATCTGTTGGTAATGTATGAATGCTTACTTGCTTTCATGATTAACGCTGTCAGACACACTTCAACGCCATACAAGGAAGAATACTGTGTTGACGTTTCTGATCTTGCTGAGAGAAATATTTACCCTTAATGAAAGCTCTGTAAGAGTTTCTCTGTGCGTAACCGTTTTGAATCTCTACGTGAAAAACATTATCTAAACTGCTAGTACAGTTCTGGCGGCATTCTATTAGTTCATATTCTCAGTTTATGATTGTTTTGACTTGCGTTGGATATAGATAATTCCAAATCTCCACTGAATGTAACATTGAGTATCATCGTTGTTAAAATTCTCGATCACGTTCGACTAACAAGTTTAAGATATCTGAACGAGTTTTTTTGTCTGAAAAATGTTCATGAAGATAGCAACATCTGGAGTGTACTGGTAGCGCAATCCTTCGAGATTTGAATAAATCTGAGTTAGTCTATTGATGTCATGCGTTCTGTGAATGATAATTCTAAAAGATAAGGCAAAAGTTAAATAGAACTTAGAGTTATAATGAGATAGTGTAAAAGCGTGATTACGTTTCTATACTTTGATTGATGTTTTAAATAATCACATATCGATTTTTATTTTTCCTACCAAAATTGCATTGGTTTGCTTTGATTTTGACGTCATATATAGAAAGCTCTAAAAAAATGGCAAGTTTAATATAATTTTGATAAGTTTAATATATGTGTAAACTTATTTACACTTAAACATCATAAAACTTCAAATTCCTAAGTGCATCCTACAAAGGTCGGCCTGTATGCTTTAATGTTCAAAACGAATGTTCATGGTATTGCTACGTATGTGGGCAATCTCTATGTTTTATCCATCGAAGACCAACGTTTTCAGGCTTAGCCGTAGTTTAACTGTATCAACATTATATATACAATCAAGAGAAAGGATGAGAATGATCAACGCATTATACTAGGATATTAGACTTTGCCTACCATGGCCACTACATCCTTCCGGATCAAGATCAGACTACTATACTAGGTTCATAATCGAATTGTGTGTTAACTACTCGTTCTTTGATTGATTATCTCTAACACATGTGACAATGGATTCATCAAACCGGTGCATTGGATAGTCATGTAGTTTACGTATCATGAGTCAATCTACATACATTCTGAGGTAAATTATATACGTGAATTTTTTTGTTCATGCGTGACATGCTAAATGTTCTTAGTATCAATTCACTTATATACTCTGAAGACATACAGATTCCTGTCTTAGGATTTGTGTTTATTTGATGTTGATAAAACATGATGAACATGTTTTTTTTTTTCGAATTAATTGTCTTTGAAAATTATTTGATCTCTTGTCTCGGAGTTTGCATAAGTTCTTTGAGTTATCCATTACCTGAGCCGGCTCCAAGCACCCTGCGTGCGCCGTTATTTTTGGCGGTCGCCCTGATCCACCGACCATCGCTTTCGCGCCGACATTACAAGAGGTTTGACTTTACAAGGCCTTAGGTTGACCCGAGAGAAATACCTCTCTCATACTTAATTGTAAATGGCTTATTAAGTGAGGTATAAATTTCTTTGAAGGTACTTTGTATGCACCTTGAGAAAATTTTATCCTACTTTCCCCTCCTTTTGTCTAACTCGACGACATACCTGGTGAACCCGATGTGAAAGGAGGGGGTGAGAGAGTTATAGAGCCACAAAGATTAGCATAATCAAAATGGAAGAAATCCTAGCTCAATTCCTACGATTTCAAGAAGAAGATAGGCGTCAAAAAGCCATCCAATCACTTCAGGAACGTCTAGTCAATCGGTGTGGCTTTTTCAATGGAAAGAATGTCTCAAAGTTCTGCAAAGAATATGAACTCGAGGCCAAATATCTAGGTGTCGGACTAAGTCCGATGACGGAAAAAGAACTATGCGAAAACTTTATCTATGTGTCGGGATATGACATACGAGACCAAATAATGCAAATAAATCAAACAACATGGTCTCGATACAAAGCGACACTCCTTAAGCAGTTTATGCTAGAGGATCTTGATAAAGTAACTCGTAGATCTTTCCTGAGGTGGGTTCATATGCCCAAAGACCAACCAATTCTTGAGATCAAAGAAGAGTTTGAGCGACAATATGATGATCTTTCTGAGCACGATAAGAGGTGCATAAGTCATGAAAGGGTGTCGTTGTTCGAACAATCGATGTTAATGCCCGAGAAGAACTAATTCCACTTCTACAAGATATGGACTCCGACTCAGGACTCACAGAGGATTGGATGCTCGTCCATGAAGCTGTGATGAAATACATTAAGAAACAACAAACAATAGAGAAATTTTTAAATGATTGGAGAACAGATCTTCAAACAGATGAAAATTATAACCATGTTCCAAGCATTTTACCAATCGTGGATAATGTTCAAGTCCATGAGGTTGTAGAAACCCCATTTGGGCATGAAGTAGATATGCATGGGCTTGATATCCATAGTGATGATGGGAAATATGAAGAAACTTCTAAAAGTGCGATTGATGTAACCTCAAAGGTTACAAGGTGCCAAGAGCCCCTAGACTTCTTTACAATGATTATATCTTTAGGTGCCATAAGTGGACAAAGCCCGAAGATGGGAGGATCAAAGGAGCAAGTGGAAGCTAATCAAAATCAAACCAAACTAAACCAACATCAAACCAAACAAACAACAAACATAAAACAAAACAAAAACCAACAAAACCCAACAAAACCCAACAAGAAATCAAGATGAAGCTTCCTCTACTCCGATAAACTCCTCACATTGAATAAAAGATAATCAAACAAATCAAGAAACATATCAAGATGCAAACAAAGAGATAGAGATATCTAGAAGGCTCATAGGTGACCAAATGGAGATAAAAGATGAGATACAAATAGAGAACCTAATAAATATGTCTGAAGATCGAGCTCGAGATGCATCTTTACATGACGACATCGGGCAAGATGTGGAGTATGATTGGATGTCACTTGATGGTGATGATCCTTTTCTAACACAAGATTTGGATAGAACTTCTGATCTAATGACTGAATTACATGAAGGAACTCCCATGGAACATGATGTTGAATCTAAGGACCTGTCAATAGAAGATCCGATGGGTAAGAAAATGGATATGCAGGAATCCGCATTATACATGCATACAGAGATGCAAGAAAACGAACTTACTTATATGAAGGAGGACATGCAAATAATGAGTCCTCTAGAGGTTGAAATGTGTGATGACGAAGATGAGTATGATGATAATCTAGAAGATGTACAAATGATAAGTCCTCTAGATAGTGATATGTATGGCGATGGTGATAAGCATGATCCTAATCCTACCGATAGTCTAGTTCAAGATCAAGATACTGATATTCTTTTGAGCGATGTCACATTGGACAAAGATCCTACACATAAAAAGGAGGATAAGTTGGATGGAGTTCAAAATAATGATATGTATGTAAATGATGCCACATTCCATGAAGAGAGAAATATGAATGAACATGAGGAGGATGGGAAAATACCATTGATCATTCCTCTAAATACTGATATGTATGTCAAAAATAATCATGTTGAGTTGAGTCCACACGTTGAAGAAATTGAGCATAAAGTGGCAGATGAAATGTTTATTGTGACATATGATAAATCTGATGCGTGTATAGCATTGAAGAATATCCAATGTAAAACTATTGAGTCAAACGATTGCAACGATGAAGCTCAAGTTGATTTGGATGCGTATGTTGAGATTCTCATACATGATGAGATTCTTGAGCAAGAATCAGTGATTGAAGAATCAATGCTTGAAGAAGGTGGACTAAGTACATCCTCAGAAGAGAACGAGCAAGAATCGATGGAGATGGATGTAGAATCCTGTGATGACATTTTGGATAAAGAAATTGAAGATCAAGATTTTCTTGATTATGAGGATATGGATTCCATTCACATTGAGGGAGAAATATTTTGGGAACATAACAAAGACAATGATGAAGAGTTCCTGGAAAGACTAGAACAAGAAGCAGATACCATAATTAATGGGACTCAAGTAGAAAGGAATCATGATAGATTGGAAGATAAAAATGATTGTGTAATATCATCTGAGCATGATGCTCACTTCTACTTGATGAAGGAATTGAATGAATCTAATCGATACGTTTATTTCGATGAAGATGAAGAACATATTCGAAATGATGCAATTGAAGATATTTCCTCAAATGATCCCAAGCATGAAATGAATCAAAATCCATGCTTGCACGGAATTTTTAAAAATGATTTAAGCATATTAAAAATCAACACTCTATATTCATGTGTGTTTGACTCATCTAGAGTAACCTCACATGAGAGGATCATGAATAAAGGAGACTATGCCCAAACGATTGAAACATGGATGTTTGAATTTTCTAAAAGCTATGTATGCCAGTCGAGCCTACAAGGAATGGACGAGCAAATGAAATGGCTTGTCCACATATCTAATCTTTTTAAAAATGATTCACGGATTGATGCGATCCAAAGGTGGCTTCTTTAGAAACACAGTTTCTTTGGTGACCATATATCAAGGGAGATGGGTCTGAAGGGAAAAACCCTAATAAATGAGAATTAATAATATAAAAAGGAAATTTGGAAATAAAAATGTATATAACTTGTGTTTTTTGCTTTAATCTTAAGATAGATGGAAGAAACCAAATAAAACTAAAAATGCAAGAAATTAAAGTGGGAATACCTATGGTAATGAATGCATGTTGGATGAGTGGTTTGAAGTCAAAATAATTCAAATAGATATTTTTAATGTTCAAATAAATGAAGTTTTTTTTAATATGTGATTCTTGAATATGATGCTACTAATTTCTCTTATACAGTTTTGAGAACAGGTGTTGATATGGAGCTGATCGAAGATCTAGAGTTTTGAGAAATTGTATAGAGGCAACCACTTTCGAGTTGCATGCTTATGTTTTATTGCAAATGGTTTTTGAAGTTCTTTCATGGACTGCATATGTATATAATGTCATTTTGATGTGATGTTTCTCATGATTTGTTTAGTTTCTATGAGTGCAGGAATGATCAAGTGAAGCCAACGGAGATGATGACTCAAGGACAAAGTCGTGAAAATCTTTTTTTTCATTAGCTATCGTGCTTTAACCCTGATCTTTTCTTTGCACCATCTTTGAGATGCATTGCATGCCAAATATGCATGTAAAAATTTATAGAAACACGTCTTTGAAATTCCGTAGAAGCACGTCCATCTGCACAATTAGATAGGTAAATATCATTGAAAAATAATAAAGCAAGTTTTGAGTGATAAGAGAGAATAGTTCTGAGTAAGGGAGAGTGATTGCATCTGTAAGAGAGTGGAGTTGTGAGTGATGTGAGCGTTGCTTAGATACCATAAAACCTTGATTTTTTTTTGCACCATTTTGTTTCCCTTCATGCACCTAACACATGCATAAATGAAATGTAAAGAGCACGAGTAATATTTTGTTTAAAACCCATAGTTGCACGAGTGATTGCACTTGTATTGAAATGTATATCCATGATAAAAATTGAGTGTAAATCCTCAACACCGAATGCCTGATACCTCCCCTATTTGCACCATGCTGTTTTTTATGCACTTAGAGTATGCATATGTAGGGCTCATTACATGGCCGTGCATAGGCACATTTGTTTTAACCCATGCACTTGATTTCACTCACATTTGGATTCTTGAAGACTTGCAGATATCGAGATCGATGCTGGTGCATCCGGAGGATGCACAGGTTCAGAGGGGGTGGATGTGGTCGCGATCCGAAATTGAAGCACGAGAATCAAATATGACGCATCTGTTTAAAGTCATCTGGAGGGTGATGCATCTAGATGATGCATACGTTGGGGTGGACATCGTCGTGATCAAGAATCAAGACTCGGAAATAAATATATGCATGTTTCAATGCCCCTACATCTCAGTCGTTTTTCAACTATGTCCTTCTAACTGTTGTGTATGGAAGCACTTTTATTATAAGAAGAAAAACTTTGAAGGTACGGTGGTATTATTACCTTCTTTTAGCTATACTGGATGTGGAAGGCAATTTTTCGGTGGTCAAGGCATACCAATAGACATCACTCACTAGTGTGATGTTGCTAGACTGTTGGACAATCCCATGTGTTCTTCTATTGATATGGCTGTTTATAAAGACGAAGTATAACATTGGGCAGCTCATAGGTGTCTGCATTTGTATTTTGGGGCTTGTACTTGTGATTCTCTCAGATGTTCATGCAAAGGATAGATCAGGAGGCAGTAATGTTCTTTTGGGTGATGCTCTCGTCATCATTGGTGCAATTTTATATGCATTTACTAATGTATCTGAGGAGTTCCTCATTAAAAACGTGGATTTTCTGGAGCTCATGACTTTCTTGGGTTTATTCGGTTCTATAATAAGCGGAATCCAAGTTGCAATTCAAAAAAACGCAAGAAATTGGCGAACACGAGCTGGAACAGGGATGTTATTCTTTCTTTTTCAGCCTCAGACATGCAGGACAGGTGGGGAAGAGCACGTAGAGAGGAATGAAGCTCGATGGTTGCACTGAATAAATGGAGTGTCCAAGAAGGGTGGTGTTCCGGAGCGAACGTGGAAAATGATGCAAACAACTTGATTCTATGAGGAGGATTTTCTTGGATGTTGAAGTGCGCAACAGTGCACTACCTGCAACGCACCTTGAAGTTGAGGTTTTCAAAGATTTTTAGACTTGCTGAATGCAAAAGAGGAAGAGGACTGGAGATTCGATGAACAGAGATGAGAGCTGGAGCGTATTATTCTGGGGGGAATCTTGAAGGCGAAAATATGAGGACCTTGCAGATAATACACAGAAGGGAGAGCTTTATCAACTCTGATTACGAAGGGAGAAAGAACATAATCAACAGATGATTGCGGCAGAGAAGAGGAATGATTTATGCTGATTTTTCTTGAGGTCGGCGGTCCAACAGCGGAGGTGCATGTGTCTGATCATCGATTGGAATTGTTTTGTGAGTTGTATATCTCTGAGCAGAGCTTCGCTTTGGAGACTGGGACTTCAGACGTACATTTTCAACTTCAAAGGGGAAACAATCAACATTCTGGAGGGGGTCTCGTGTGTTCGAGTTGAAGATGGACGGATGATGAAACTACGACAAGCCGATGAAGAAAAATCTGTTGGTAATGTATGAATGCTTACTTGCTTCATGATTAACGCTGTCAGACACACTTCAACGCCATACAAGGAAGAATACTGTGTTGACGTTTCTGATCTTGCTGAGAGAAATATTTACCCTTAATGAAAGCTCTGTAAGAGTTTCTCTGTGCGTAACCGTTTTGAATCTCTACGTGAAAAACATTATCTAAACTGCTAGTACAGTTCTGGCGGCATTCTATTAGTTCATATTCTCAGTTTATGATTGTTTTGACTTGCGTTGGATATAGATAATTCCAAATCTCCACTGAATGTAACATTGAGTATCATCGTTGTTAAAATTCTCGATCACGTTCGACTAACAAGTTTAAGATATCTGAACGAGTTTTTTTGTCTGAAAAATGTTCATGAAGATAGCAACATCTGGAGTGTACTGGTAGCGCAATCCTTCGAGATTTGAATAAATCTGAGTTAGTCTATTGATGTCATGCGTTCTGTGAATGATAATTCTAAAAGATAAGGCAAAAGTTAAATAGAACTTAGAGTTATAATGAGATAGTGTAAAAGCGTGATTACGTTTCTATACTTTGATTGATGTTTTAAATAATCACATATCGATTTTTATTTTTCCTACCAAAATTGCATTGGTTTGCTTTGATTTTGACGTCATATATAGAAAGCTCTAAAAAAATGGCAAGTTTAATATAATTTTGATAAGTTTAATATATGTGTAAACTTATTTACACTTAAACATCATAAAACTTCAAATTCCTAAGTGCATCCTACAAAGGTCGGCCTGTATGCTTTAATGTTCAAAACGAATGTTCATGGTATTGCTACGTATGTGGGCAATCTCTATGTTTTATCCATCGAAGACCAACGTTTTCAGGCTTAGCCGTAGTTTAACTGTATCAACATTATATATACAATCAAGAGAAAGGATGAGAATGATCAACGCATTATACTAGGATATTAGACTTTGCCTACCATGGCCACTACATCCTTCCGGATCAAGATCAGACTACTATACTAGGTTCATAATCGAATTGTGTGTTAACTACTCGTTCTTTGATTGATTATCTCTAACACATGTGACAATGGATTCATCAAACCGGTGCATTGGATAGTCATGTAGTTTACGTATCATGAGTCAATCTACATACATTCTGAGGTAAATTATATACGTGAATTTTTTTGTTCATGCGTGACATGCTAAATGTTCTTAGTATCAATTCACTTATATACTCTGAAGACATACAGATTCCTGTCTTAGGATTTGTGTTTATTTGATGTTGATAAAACATGATGAACATGTTTTTTTTTTCGAATTAATTGTCTTTGAAAATTATTTGATCTCTTGTCTCGGAGTTTGCATAAGTTCTTTGAGTTATCCATTACCTGAGCCGGCTCCAAGCACCCTGCGTGCGCCGTTATTTTTGGCGGTCGCCCTGATCCACCGACCATCGCTTTCGCGCCGACATTACAAGAGGTTTGACTTTACAAGGCCTTAGGTTGACCCGAGAGAAATACCTCTCTCATACTTAATTGTAAATGGCTTATTAAGTGAGGTATAAATTTCTTTGAAGGTACTTTGTATACACCTTGAGAAAATTTTATCCTACTTTCCCCTCCTTTTGTCTAACTCGACGACAACGCGCCCAAACTTTTTCCATGGTGGGATATAATTTTTTGATTGCCAAGGTGTATGCTGCTGCTTCGAAGGTCTTATCTTCATGCGTACTAGTATCACCCTGGGTGTCCGTTTGCTATCCTTGTTCATCTGTCTGTACATGATCTTGGGATTCATGAGTACCCTGGCTAGCTTCATCATCACCCTCGTCATCATCTGTCTCTGTTCTTTCTTCTTCTGAGCTAGATACTACTTGTCCTTGTGGTTGGTTCGGGGAAGTGGTCGGGTAGCTTGGCCGTTCGTATTCTTGAGAGAAAATCTGGCCTTTAGAAAACTAAAATACACTTGAAAACACATCCTGCATCTCGAAATCCAATGCTGTGTCCCTTGGTTCTGCTTCCAAGTTGGGTATCGGAAAAGAGAATGCTTCCGCACCAATAGTGGTGGGAACTTCTGCTGCAGTGGTGGTAGGACCGGGGGTTGTGGTTGCTTGAGGAGCGACTGTGCTAGTAGTGTGCCTTGTAACAATAGGTTGTGATAATCGTATACGAATGGGTTGTACAGTTGGAGTGGCTTCTGTTGGAGACTATTCTGGAGAGGGTTGCGGTGATGATGATTCTGGGACCTGTAGGCATGGAATGGTTCCTCTCATGCGCTTTCCTGCTCATCCTTTGCTAGCCTTCCTAGCTTTCTTTGTTGTCCCTTTGAATGCTTTCAACTCCTCGCTTGTCATTGCATGCTCGATTGGCAAGTCATAGGCCAAACACATATAAATAATTCTCGTGAGAGCACAGCATCCATGGATTACCTTTTTCCTCTCCCAACGGTGTTGTGGCAAGTATAGCTAATCAATGATCCAGCTTGCTAGATCCATTGTCTGGGGTCCAATACAAGACAAATATAAACCAAACCAGATGCATTTGTGAGGCATTGTGAATCAGTCCTGAGCGGGGAAAGCAAAATGCTACATGCATATCCTCAATGGTTTAGAGAGCTCAGGTGTGATTGCTGAAATATCTTCCCACTTGATGACATCTCCACGTTTCATTGGCTCTCGGATCAACCTTTCTTGCTCTGTAGGAGTATGCGTTCCATGTATCTTGATTGCAACTCTAATCAAATCTTTGGAAAGATAAAACTTATTAAAGGGCGGGTCATTTACCAAGGACGGCAAAATGAATGTTCCCGGTAAATCTTTGTTCTCCGAAGTTGTCAAAGTGGTTATTAGATAGTAGCATCGATAGAAGTCCGATTTAGGCAATGGATCACTAAATTATTTTGTGCAGCTTACTCTTGCCCAAACATGCTTTAAATCTTCTCTGTTCTGTAATGATTCAAAATCTCTTGAGAAAAATTGGTACTTGCCCCATGTATGGGTATCAAACGCTAAATTGGCCTCAAAAATGGAATCTGCATCCGCCAATGGGCCTGCTTATCCTTGAAACCAATGAGAGTTGCGATGAATCTTCTCAGTATATCCCCTTAGAGGATCGTCAATTGACATAGGTCTTGGAAATCCCTGGAATTCTGGTGGTTGAGCCATAGGATGTGGTTCAGCAAGTAATGTGCCAATGTTCGACATGGGTACGCTAGGGCCAGCTTCAGATGGTCCTTCTGCCTGCATGATGAATGACGCGAGTGTGTAGCAGATCTGCTACAAAAGGTTAACACATTAGTATGGAAATTAATCATGATCCCATTAAAGTGAGACCACAATCCTTTTCCATAACCGATGTGTAACCCGTGTAGCCGAGTGTTGTGATGTGGTTTATGGAATGATTGTTGCAAAACTAATGCAGGTCTCTAGACACCTACATGCTTCAGATGATGCATATATTGCTTGATGAGATTGTTATTACGAGTGATGTGGGTTATAGTGTGTGGATTTGTACAAGGTTTAGGTGTGGGTGAATTATTACAAGGGTCTTGTTTAGTTAGGGTGGGAGTAATGTTAGATAAGGGGGTCAGAGAGGACGTCTAGATACATTTCGATATCCACTTCCTAAGAGTTTCTGAGCTGGTGGAATGTTTCTGCTGAGGGACAAAAGGTGATATAGGATGTGGTGGGGTTGAAGGGTGAAGAGATTTCTGAGGGTTATATAATACATGGCTTGAGGGTTGAGCTATAATACACTATTTGGGTACCCAAATTTGCATGGGTGTGGGTCGATTCATAAGGTACTTCTTGGTGATCCAAACCTGTCGAATGTTCGTACTCGTAGAAGAAGGTCGAGAAGACTTTGGATACTACTTCTGATTCTGCCATAACTTCTTCTCGTCATTGTCCGCATTGGTGGAATCTGTCGGTGGTTTCTGTCCTTTTGGCACCCATATTTGTTTCGTGCCTCTTGTTCTGTGGTGCTGATACTGTAGCTTTCTTCCTTGTGTCATCTGATATTGTCGTCGGTCTGGGTTCCTCTATTGTGATTGACTCCTTTGTGGTTGAGGTTGAGAGGTCCGATGGACACTCTGCTTTGGAAAAGAAGGGAGGTCCAACACTTGCGAAACCTGTCCAATAGGAAGTGCTCTGCTTTGTACTATTAATCTAGGCTAGTCCGCAGTAAGTGTGGAAGGATGGGCACCGCAGCTGATAGTGTCCATTTGTCCGCTGATGTAACCCACGTGTCCGCTGATGTAAGCCACCTGACCGCTGATGGTGTCCATTTGACCGAGTGGTTGGGTGGTTGCCCCTTCTAATTTGCAGGAAGCCCAAGGGAAAATCTCCTAACGTCCTTCTGATTGACAATTGCCCATCGCCAAGCCCGCGTGGCTTGGTGTAGACGTAACGTGACTTATCTGACCAAAGATCTTCCGGTCCTCCTTCGCATGTTGTTCATATGGTCTAGGGTTACATACCTCAGGTGAATTGCTGTTAGGGAAGTCAAGCGACATCACTCACTTCTAATCTAAGGTTCCAATCTACAGGGAGCCTTGTCTAAGATTTAGGTCCAGTGAGTGATCGTATAGCCAATCTTGTCCAAGGATTAGGGGTTCTATCAGGTCCTTGTCATGGCACACTAGTAGCTTCGCTGTCATGGTCACATCATGTATGAGGATAGGAAGGTCCACCTCACCCATGCAAGGGGTTTCCATGCCTCCTAGCCCTATGAGCTATGCCTCAATTGGCACCATTTCTAGTCTTGAGTCCTTACAGTGGGACCATCTAAACGCACTAGTCACAGCACTTGAGTCAATTAAAGCCCTAAGCTCTTGGCAATGGTTGCTGTGCTCTAGCCTGACTGTAATGAATGGTCTCCGATCCACTATGCTAGGATTGTTACTTGACTTTGCATGACACATGGCCATGGGGTATCTGGGTGTTGTTTCCATCTTGTTATAATGTTCTCTCCCTAGTCCTTGTCTTCTTAGCTTCATGCACTTAATGCGTTCTATAGCTTCTGCCTGAGCTTCAACATGTATTCTATTTTCTTCCTCCTTACGCTTCTTCGCCAACGTGAGACGTCTAAGCATATCCTCAGTAAGAGGTTCCTGATAAAGTTTGACTCTACAGCCACTAATGTTATTAGGCATTATGTCTCCTTCTAAGGTGGCTAATTGTATTGCTCCACTTGTCGAGAGTCTATTAATGATCATAGGTCCATAACCTCGCTTTTCTAACTTCCGTGCGTGTTGTTTTAGCGTATATACTAGAACTAAATCTCCTTCTTTTAAGCCTTTATCTTTCACATGCGCATCAAAATATGCTTTCTGTCATTTCTTTGTTGCGTATATGCCTGCTACTACTTTCAGCCTGGTTTCTCCTAATAGTTCCAAGTCCATTATTCTTGCTGATAGTTCATGCCCGGTCCACTAATGTTCTTATGCAACCTTAAGGGTTGGTATCAAGAAGTCCAAAGGAAGCACAACATTCTGACCAAAAACCATCTGAAAGGGAGCTGCATTGAGTACGGTCTTGTAGGCCACTCGATATGCCCAAATAGCATGGTGCAACTGTTTGTCCCAATCTAAACGTTTATTGTTCATGAGTTTCGTCAGTACGTTACAAAGTATCTTGTTAGTGCTTTCAGCCTGACCATTGGTCTGAGGATGATATGGTGCGGATTTCTTGTGAATCACCATAAAATCCTGTAACAAATATTCAATGACCTAGTTTAGAAAGTGAATTCCTCGATCCCTCACTAACTCTATAGGCAATTCATATCTTGTAAAGACATTTTCAAATAAGAATTTTGTAGTCTTGTGAGCATCATTCTTCTTTGTGGCTTTTGCCTCTACCCATTTGGTAAGATAATCCATTGCAAAAATAATGTATTTGGCATGTGTACCTTTTGCAGGGGGGTTAATGGGTCCTACAAAGTCTATACCCCACTTTAAAAATGCACGTCCTCCCATCATGGGTTTCAATGGCATTTCATCTTTGCGAGTGGGAAATTGAGTTCTCTGGCACACATCACATCTCTTTACATAGGTATGTGCATCCATGTGAAGAGTGGGACACCATAATCTTGCAAAGAGGATGGCTTTGATTATCCTATCGGGTCCAAAATGACCTCCTGCAACACCTTGGTGTGCAGTCTCTAGTACACTCAAATAATCGCTTTCATGAACACATTGTCTTAAATATCAATTTCGTCCTCGTTTGTATAGATTGTCGCGGATAAGTGAATAGTCCTGAGCTTCTTGCTCTAGACTCCGTTGTCGTGCTAAGGTCATTCCTTGAGGGAATGTTTTCGTCCTCAGTATGTTACTAAAGGTTCACTCCATTCTGGTGTGAGAGACACGTGATATAATGTAGCATGTTCTACTGGTGGTCTTTCACAACAAACCTGGCATTCTTTACACAACTTGTAGACATCTGCTTCCATAGAAGGCCAATATACTCCTAGTCTATGCAGAGTCTGCAATGTACGATGTTTCGAGTGATGTTGCTTTAATGCACCTACATGTGCTAATTGCAACCAATTCGCATGTTCTGATTCATCTACACAACAAGCAAGAATCTTTTGATTATCCTGTTTATATATACTTCCTGCTATTATTTGATATCTTTGAGACTTTGTAATCTCTCCTTCCTTGAATCTTATCTTAGGATTCTTGGGTCCATATGTTAGAATAGGGATAATAGGCTTAGCTCATTCTAGTGCTATCTCAAGGTTAAACAAACATGCATCTAGTAATTCATCTGCTATTCCTTGAGGAGCTCTCCTGAGGTTAGTCTCGAGAGGTGGTCAGCTCTGAGATGTGTCTTTCCTTTTCTGACTACTACTTCAAATTCATACTCCATGAGTAATAGAAACCAATGTATTAATCGTCCCGTGTTACATGGCTTATTGACTAAGTACAATAAAGCTTGATGATCTGTAAAGAACTTGAACTTATTTGCCAACAAATAATGCTTGAATTTCTTTACCGTGTAGATCATTCCTAATCCTTCTCATTCCATAGTGGTGTAATTTCTTTCTGTTGCATTCAACTGTCTGCTCGCATAAGCTATGGGGAGATCTATATTACCTTCATTCATGGGTTGTGCTAACACACATCCTATGGCATAGTTGGATGCATCCACATGTACATGGAATGGCTTACTGCAATCCGGGGTTGGCAATATAGGTGTTGAGCACAAACATCATTTAAGTTCATTGAATGAGTTTTCACACTCATCTGTCCATTCAAACTTAGTCAAAAGAGAGTACAATGGCTTGGCTATGATTGCATACTATGTATGAATTGTCTATAATAACTGCAATGACCCATAAATGCATGTAGCTCTTTTACATTGTTTGGCCTAGGTAGATCTGCAATTACTTTCACTTTTTCTTCATGTGTCGAAATTCCATTCTTTGACACAATGTGTCCTAGGATTTTGCCTTGTCTGACCATGAAAACACACTTTTCTATGTTCAGACAGACCTGATATTCTCGACATTCATCAAATACTTGTCTTAACTCTGGGATATGTGTCTGTCTTATATTCGAATGAGCACATATGTCGTCGACATAAACTTCCGAATTCTTGCGTAAGAATTCCTTAAAAACATGACACATGAGTCGCTCGAAAGTGGCGGGTGCATTTGTTAGGCCAAATGGCATCACACAAAATCAAATATGCCCCATTCTATGGCAAAAGCCGTCTTGTGTTGATCTTCTGGAGCAATGACTACTTGCTTATAGCCCGAGAACCCATCAAGAAAGTTGTAAACTTCCTTGCCTGCAACTCTTTCCAATAGGTGTTCCGTGATAGGAAGAGGATAACTGTCTCTAATCGTGGTGGCATTAACTTTTTTAAGGTTAATACACACACGCAATTTTCCATTCTTCTTGGGCACAATCACAACGGGGGATACCCATTCAGTATGCTCAATTTCATAAATGAATCCTGCTTCTATCAAACGATCTATTTCTTCTTTAATCTTCGCAGCGTAGTTATCATTGTACGTGTATGGTTTTTGTTTCATAGGTTTCACATCTGGAGTCATAGGGATTCTATGAGAACATAAATCCGGGTCTACTCCTTTTAGGTCTTTGTAACTCCAAGCAAACACATCTCTATATTCGCGCAATAGGGCAACTAATTCTTCTTCTTCTTCTTCAGTCGTCAAATCATGCCCTATGTAGGTACATTTCTCTTCTTCTCCTTCTATGGCCACTATTATTTTCTTGGTTTTATCTCGATTATCATATACTTCTCCGAAGTCAGCTTTTCTGTTAGGCATTCGTACCATGATTCATCTATCTTCTATTTCATATTTCTTGAAGTTCTCCAGAACCTCAAACAAAGATTCTTCTTCTTCTGACATGGCTTCTTTCTTCTCATCCTCACATCATTCATAATTTCTTTGTGTCTTTGAGGATGAGTCTCTACTTTGTAGAAGTATTCTTCGTCTGATGCAAAAGGTGAATCCATAATAATTGACTCTAGATCAAAGTCACTTGCGTCCTGGAATGTATCAGTGTTAGGTTCACATTCTTCAATAATTGAATCACATATGATTGGCTCTATCGTGAAAACTGAGATGTCATAGCCATCCTCGTCACAATGAGGTGTCCATTGTTCTTCATTGATGGCTACATCCATGGTTGCTAGGATTTCTGCCCAACCATGGGGCTCGAATTCTTCGTCTGGAAATACTATAGGTGCATAAGCTAGGTCTTGAAGGGTTCGTGGATGTTGTTCTGAACCTAAGGTCCTGGCTTCTAACCATTCTTCCTCTTGTTTTGCTACTTTACACATCCATAAATGAGTGTCCTCGTGCAACCATGAGGGGTCTGACTCTAATGACTATGCTGATTCTGTTCCTACCTGTGTCTTATAAATGGTGTTCCATTGTATTGGGGGTACATCTTGATGTGAATATTCTTTAAGATTGACTTTAGTAGTCACTCCTAAATGTTGCAAGTACATAGGAATTAGTTCCCCAATCTTGTACAATTTGCAACTGACGCATGAATGGTCGTCCTAAAATCATCTCGTAAGCATGATTTTTCGCAAAATCACAAATAGGGAAAGTATGCTCAAATTCCACACCACAAGTGGGAAGAGATATACCTTTATGGTTTTTCTATATGTCCATCAGCCATTTGTAGCTTCATCCTAGTAGGTCTTAATGCTGGCTTACCCCAATGTTTCCATAAAGCGGTGGTAGCTATGGCTACTCCGGCTCCTGAATCTAAGATGGCTTTCGTGGTGTAGCCGTGGTGGGTTATCGGAAGATACATGTTACCTTCCTCTCCTTCGCTTACATCTCCGATCTTTTCTACGGGTATTTTTGGTACCTTCTTGTGTGTTCCTATCTGTGAGGGAGTAGTAGCTCTACATCATTGCAAGTCATCTATTTCTTGAATAGGAGGATGGGTTCCTTGTTCTTTTCTCCACTTCTCTTCTTGGATTTCTCTCATAAATTCATGTGAATACCTATGTATGGAAGACAGGTTGTCTTCCCTCTCTGTGTTGGGCACTTGAGAGAGGGATGGTGCATTCCTTTCCTGTGTCTCTAGGAAAGGGTTCCTATGCTGATTCTTTTTCTCCTTGCTATCAATCAAGTATTCTAGCCTCTCCATTAGTCCTTAGGAAAGAAATAAAAACTACTTTAAATAAAAAAAACTTAAACCTAAAACTCTTTTTATGCTATAAAATAAAATTAATAAATGTGGAGCAAACAAACAATCTTTTTGTTTAAAAATAAAACTTTTCTTTTTGGGCAATAAAAATCTTTTCAAGTATTTTATAAAACCATCCTAAGATCTAATATGAAGTTGCTTACAGTATTAAACAAAACTTATCTTTCCTAATGCAAGAATGCTTCAATGCTTTTCAAATGCAAGTATAATGTGACTAGTTTCTAGTGCAAATGAGAACAACCTTCTTTTTCAGTGATGTGATTGTACTAAAATAAAGGAGCTTGAAAAAACACCTTACCTGAAGTTTGCTCGATGCAGAGGTTCTAATGTGCACTGATACATATACATATTTTTTACAAACGTTTTTAGTAAATCAAACTTAAATACAAAGATAAAAGTGATTGTGTATATCTGATCTTCTTGTATGTTGATGGGGGGGGGGAGGAAATGAAGTGACGAAGCTCCTCTAGCTAGATAACCCTTCTTCCCCATGAAGGCACTCAAGTCATAAGACCAGCCCTCAACACCCAGGGAAAAAGTGTAGCAGTAGGATCTTCACTTTTCTTTGCAGCTTCTTCCTTCATTTTCTTGCATACAAGAAGAAAATAAAGTTTAATTGTTAAAAAAAAAAGTGAAAATACAAAAAAAAACCCTAAGCACACTTGCGTAACATTTCATGTCAGGTTCACCAACGTTCTCGAGGGGTGTGAAAGGAGGTAGCCGCTCATCCAAACAGATTCATGCTAACCTCAGTGTGTGACTACACACTCGGTGTTTCTTTGTGTGCTTCAGGATCTAGGTTGTGTTTTCGGTGTGTGGGAGTTAATAGCTAAGAGTTTTTTAATCTATTTAAGTTTAGTCTAAAAAACTAAGGTTCATATGGAAGTATGTCTCTAGCATTTTGATATGTTGTCAAGATAATTTCTTCTTCAGTAATATGACTAGAAACTTCCTCAGTAATATGATTCTTAATAATGTCCACCTCGTCATTTTCAGATTGAGTTTTCCTTTTACGGGAAGGTGGAAACAAGATTTCTCTTTCCTCAGAATCTAGGAAAGCAATTGAACAGAAGGTTCTAAATCTAGACTTTCTGTAAGCATAAGATGGAGAGTATAAAGTTTCAGATACAATACAATCTTTAACTTTTTCTTTTTCTTCTAAATTTATACTATCCTTGCTCTCGTTGATTTGCATAGTACTATTCTCTAACAGAGCAGGTAAAAGCATATCTAGAATAAAAGAGTTATCCATCTCTTTATTTTTAGTTGAAGTCTTACTTATAGAGGCAATATTTCTAAACATGAAAAGTAAAGTCTCTATGGTTCGTATGGAAGTGTGTCTCTATACCTAGAGATAGCATCTAAATATGAAGGTAAAATTAATTCTTCGTTAGTTATTCTATCTTTAATGAGATCAACTATGGCATTTTTTGCTTGTTGAAGATGAGTATTTCTTTTTAAGATTGGAGGAAACAAATCTTCTCTATTTTCTGGTTTAGGTAAGACAATTGAAAGTAAAGGCAAAACTCTAGGTAAGTTATGATCGTATTGTAGAGCATTAGGGAAAAAAATGAGCCGTGCAAGGGCCTTTTAAGGATTCCTAATTTTTAGGGATTAAAATGTTTAGTCTAGTGGTTTAAGAGGGCATACAAAACCACCAGTGGTATTCTCAAATAAAATAATATTTTATAGATTTTGTATTTGAATTACCAAATGGGAATATTTTGAGACCTTGGATGTTTGTATTGAATGGCTTAGATTGAATCGAAGAATTTGTAGAGAGAGAAGTTAAAGAAATTCATGGCAGTTTTGGACTATTCAAGAAGGCTTTTTTGGACACTCTCTGCACCATTTTAGGCCCTTGGATCAAGCTAAATCGTATGGATCTCCGCATTTGGGGTTGAGCTTCAAAGCGCGTGCAATATGAGCCATCGGATCAACTCCACATCCAAGGGAGTAGGAAGAAAGGTGCCTTAGATCATCTCGGCAAGCCATATCAACCACTCGATCAAGCTTTCATTCAAGGGCCATAATTTAAGGTGCTAAAAAACAAAGGATTCAAGGACAACCCTTAGATCTCACGCCCAATCCAAGGGTGTACATTCATTTGTGCCTTTTTGAAAGCTCTTTTGATCTAAGCCACTAGATTTAAAGACAATCCAAGGGCCTAGAAGCAAAGGCACCTTGACTTTTGCCCTTCATTCTTGACCTTTGGATTTTAGGCCAATCTAATAGATCTAAATCATTTCGAATCATTTGAAAACCATTCAAACGAAAAAACCATGAGTTTCAAGTGGGTTTTAGCTCTTTGACCACAAGAAAACAAGGAATTCATGCCTAGCCTATGTGATTAAGGTACTAGACTGTGTCCACCACCCTCTTCTCATTGGTCCATCACTAATCACTCCTTAATCCAAAAGGCCCATGCAAGGTTGACTTTTTTTCCTAATGGAATGTAAGGTTTCATCTACAACTCGATCCTTAACTATTTCTATTACTTCTAATTCATTACTAGTTTTGTTTTCACTAATAGGTGCAGGTAAAAGAGTACCTAAAATAAAAGAACTATCTATTTCTTTATTTTTAGTACCAGACTTACTTGTAGATGCAATATTTTCAGACATAAGAAAGTGCAATATAAGAAATTAATAAAATTGTATAGTTGAAATGCTAAAACTTTAGAACCAAAACTAGTCCTATACAAATGCTTCTAAGAGTTCTAATACAAATTTATGAGATATTCCTATACAAAATCTTAATACAAGATTTTATAATTCAAAGATTATATAATGAAACTGGAGTCAATTTCATAAATCTCGTCAAATCCTCTTCAGTGCTCGTCAAGTCTTCTTCAAAATGATCTGTAGAGAAGATCGTTTGTAGAAGAAACATAAGTATGTTTTTACTAATATAAAACACTCATGTATAAATCTAAGACTCAAAACCTAACATACTTTAAACCTATGCTATTTCATACTAATTAACTCTTTTACGATTAACATGCTAATATACTTCATATATATACTAGTGCACTTTACATGCATGCTCTCATCATATCATAAATGCTTATCATCATAATATTCATGCATACACTAACTCACATATTCATTAATGCTAATATGCACCCTCTCTAATATGCACATACACTCTCATATGCACTCATGCATGCAACTCATTCATATGCATATGCACTAACTTTTAATATGCACATGCACTCTCATATGCACTCAGCATACAATTCTCATGCACACATGCACACATCACTCATGCAAGCAACTTATATGCATATGCATCTTACACAATTATGCACATGCATTCTCATATGCACTCATGCATACAACTCATTCATATGCATATGCACTAACTCTAATATGCACATGCACTCTCATATGCACTCACCTCTCTTGGAGAAAGTCTATGACAAGCCTAAGTATTGGCTTGAGTCCCACAAGTTCAAAGAAGAAGCATTAAAATAAAGACAATGTAAAGTTCACTTGTGAACTACCTCTTGTAACTTTTGAAGACTTTACTTAATGTAAAAGTGAAAGAATCTTAAGTGGTTGAGTCAACTTGATCAAAAAGGAAAAGAGGAGCCACAAATTGGTGATTTTTGGTAGATAGAGAATCAAATCAATCACTAATTGATTGGAGAGTGATTGAGGGAAGTTAGCCTCCCAAGCTCAACTATAAATAGACGGTAGCTTTAGGCGTGGTTAGAGAGACCTCAAAGAGCTGAGCTCAATTGGGAAGCATTGGAGAGGTAATAGATGAAGAGCAAATTGTAAGCCAGGTCATCAATGGCTTGAAGGCAGATGCCAAGTGGGAAGCATTCACCATAGCTATGGATTTGTACATGGATATGCATGTACCTGATTTCAATACACTCATTGGACAACTACTTACTCAAGAGGAAAAGATTATCAAAAAATGGAGAAAGCTCTAAAGGTAATCAATCTTCAGCTTTATACACTAATAAAGGCAAGTCCAAAGATAACAAAGGAAAGGCAAAGAAAGTGGATTATGAAGCAAGTACATATCCAGTTAACTATGCACGTAGAGGAAGACATGGCAGACGTAGAGGAAGAGGAGGTAGACAAGGTAGGGGGAGATCCCAAGACTCCAACCCATGTTCTATTTGTGGACTAACTAATCATACAATTGAAAATTGCTTTAGGAATTCCAGGAATCCAAGAGGAAGAGGATACAATAGAGGAAGTTATGGCTACTCAAGATGAAGGTTCAACAACTACCATGGCAATTACAACAACTAAAATCATTCAAACTATGAAGGAGGCTACAAAGGAGGGAGAGACTTCAATAACTACATAGAAGACTCAAACAAAGAGGATTCATTATTGATCATGAACATGGCTATGCTACAAGGTAAATGTGATGAGCATATTTTCTACATAGATTTAGGTTGCTCCAATCATGTGGCAAGAAATGTAGCTCTCCTATGAGATTTGGAAGATCCAAGGAATAAGCATGAGGTACAAATAATAGATGACACAAGACATCCTATGGAGAAAATAGAAAATGTCAAAGCACCTGATGGAAACATCAACTTACTCAGTAAGGTAATCTATGTCCCTACCATTACAAAGAATTTGATAAGTGTTGGGCAGATAGTAGAGAAAGGGTTGCAGGTCAGGTTCACAAAAGCAGGAGCATTTGTTGAAGATCCAAGTCAAGGATTCAGAAGAATTGCAAAAGGTGAAAAGACAGGTAGATTGTTCACATTTGAATTACAAGATACTAGAAACATTGCTCTCTTTAATTATGGTAGTCAGACACTCACAGAATTGGAAGTATGGCGCAAAAGGTTAGCACATATTGGTGAAAGGTCATTAAAGCAAATTTGCAGGAACCAAAGTGTACTTAGACTCCCTAACTTGTCAAAACAACATATGATTTATAAGTGTAGTGCATGTCAATTTGGAAAGTCTCACAGGTTACCATTCATGAAGAAATAAGGTTTTGTAGTAGGCATGGCGGCTATGGTAGAGATTATCTGTGCATAGAAGGAATGACACTCCACTGAATGCCAAGGCAATTCAGCAAAGGCTAGAAGACCTTGAGCACATAGGTACTCGCTCACTTCCGGGGCGAGATCAACACGCAAGGTAACGATATTTGCTAGAGCTTCCATGGCGCACTCAGAACACACAAGAACACACGAAATACAAAAATTGCAAGCACTCAAGGATGCAATAGCGAATAACGATGTGAAGAACAGGATTAAGTAGAAACATTGAAGGAATTAGGCGGAAAGAAACCTAATCATCACATAGTGTTGGAAATATACAGTTATAATGGGGACATGCATGCATTAACAGAATCGGAGACACAGAAGGCGGCTACTAATCATGATTAGGTAAGAAAAATGAAGGATTACGATCAATCAGTCAACCAGAATTACGTAAAGAGGACAGGAACGTCGAGGTAGAATAGTGAGAAAAAACGAGTAAAAATACCAATCTTGCATCATGAGGATGAAGGCGGTGGATAATAGGGAGGAACCTTCGATCCATCAATGATCGCTTTAGGAAGAATTGTACCAGTTAAGGTGGATAACCAAAAAGTTGCTGGTCCCACTTGTTTGGCAATGCAGTATGGACGGAACCAATGCAATTTAAACTTTCCAGTGGATCAGTTAGATTTAGCATTATAAAAGAGCACCAATTGGTTGATGGTAAACACGGGGGTTTTAAGGAAACGATCGTGAGTTCTTGCTTGTCTGAGCTGAATGATACAAGATATCCCTAACCAAATTGTAATGGTGTTCCATATTTGCGCAACATCATTGCATGGTCCTAGGAACAAGGGTAAGATTTTGGATTAAAAACTTTGAAATTTTACTTTAAACTCATTTAGGTTTGGGTTGGAAATAAAATAGAAATACGGTTGACTCAAACATCTAACTTGGATGTTTGTACTATACTCCACTTCAAACCAACATTTACTTGACTTATTACTCTGAGTGAACGACTACTATGTGGAACTAGGTTCGAATTCTTGAGTAGAATGTAGGAGGAAGGACCACTTACACCTTTGGTCAAACTTTATTTTACTCGAACAAAGACATTTCTAGGATTTTTATGTGACACGGGATATGTTTATCAAAGTCTTTGCTTAATATCTTGGGAGTTATCAAGTCTATGAGAAATCCCTAACTCTTCTCTTCTTCAAGAGTATTCTAAACTATTGTAGAGAAATTCATTTCTTATTCATCCATTTGCATTTTGTGATAAGCAATTTCCTTGAAGTGAGATCTAATGGATGAGTCAACTTAGACTTAGAATCTTTGTCAATTGAATGGTTTGTGCATAGAACATCTATCTGATGCTTAATTGAGCTACCTATTCCAACCAACTGACCCTAACCTTTATTGAAAAGAGTTTGATTGACTCAAAACTTTAACTTTTGAAAGATCTATTCAGTTCAAGGTTTTGAAACATTTTATCTATCTTTATAAACATCAAACTTGATTCTCATGAAGATTTTGGGAGAAAAAAACAATAAGTTCATCTAACCACTTAACACTAGCATGCTTTCAAAGATCAGTGTGTTGACCATCGAGCTTCCATTGATGACATTTCATCTTTACAAAAAACACTTATGTTTCATCTATGACTAATTTAATCTCTCCTTTACATAATCTTTTGAGACTCCTTACTTGGCATGTAGTTCTTATGCATTGATCTAAGTTACGAGATTGATTTCATCGAGTTGTACTATCAATTGGGTGCTTTAGACTTGGATCAACTTAGTCTTCGGAACCTTGATTGAAAAGGCCATTTCAAAGTTCTTTCTCTTGAGAAAATTATTTAATATTTATGACACAAACACTTTACCTTGATGTGTTCACAATTTAAGTAAGAGCATGCTTGTCTTACTTGAATTGTAGATGAAGATCCAAGAAGTGAATGAGTTCATGATCTTCTATCTTGCTTGTTCTTGAAGCATCTTTTTGGGTCATGCTATTGAACATCTTGGAACTTGATCTTCACCTTTGAATTTTTAATCCCCTTTGGGATTCAAGATCCATCCTAAGACTAAAACATACCTACCATATTATGGTTTGATGTCCCATACCATATCTCCTACATCAATGTGGCTATAAAATCTAGGATCACAAACTACCATACTTTAAATTCACATCGACATGTGGGTGATATTTATCCTAAATTCTAAACCATATATATAGAGTATCTTCTTTCTCAAGTTATCTAAAATAGCTTTGTATTCTAGGAATTACTTGTGTTGATCTTTTCTTGGTTTCAAGTGTTTTGATATGAGTTCATTCCATTATCTTACGCTTTGAAAATAATTGATGGAAGAAAAAATCCACCCTTCTTTTTGAAGCTCTTCAAAACCTAAATAGTTCCAAGTTATGTTGATATATTTTAGGTAGTGATGTGTGTGAACAATCTAGGACCGCCGGGGCACTTTTTCCCTCTTTAGGAGGTTTTTCCCCCCCGCATGTATATATGCCTATAGCCCTAATGGGTTACTTATCTATGTACATTCTAGTGGTAATACATTCAGTCTTGTGTGTTGTGCTCCAAGCTTCTTCTTCTTCCTTGTGCTGTTTGTGTGCTTTTGCAGATGTCTAACTCCACAAAATTGGTATCATAGCAGGTCGTCGCTTCATCTAGGGCACCGTCGACACTCCTCTGGTTGCAGTCTGCGAATCGCACGAATTTTGGTGAGCATACTTAGGGTGTTTCAGAGATCAAAACTGCTTTGCTTTGTGGTGCCGAAATTGCGATATGAGCTCGTTTTGGCCTCCAAATGCACTGTCATAGCGCTTGTGTAGGCTATTTTGTCTTTTTGTGCCAAAGGTATACACCAATTTCCGTTTGCCAGTATAAGCACCTCAAAGTCTGCTACAGGTTTAGCAGAATTCATCTAGGCAGTTCTGTTTAACTTTTTGAGATACAATCAATTTTCTATATCAAGGTATTTTAGTCACTGGCCATGGTTGAAAGCACGGATGTATTCTGTATGTTGGTTGTCGAGGATAAGTTGGATGGTACCAACTACCCATTATGGGCTTATATGACGTCACGTGTATTGGTTGCAAAAGGACTATGGAATATTGTGAAGGGTGTTGAAAGACGTCTTATTACATTTACAAATACAGGTACTGCAAATACAAGTGCTCGAGCTGATGGAGATGGTGTTGAAGATGATGATATTTTGCAAATTCCTATTCATGTTGCAGTTTTTGCTACACTTGTCGCAGAGCAGATTCCTTGGGATGGAAAAGATGCTGAGTCACATGCATTGATAGCTTTGTCTATCAAACGTGCCATTATCCCTCACATTTGCTCTTGTAGAATAGCTAAGGATGTTTGGGATACACTTACCACATTTGTACCAAGCTAGGAATGAGGCTCGTGTTGCTTACCTCTGAAAACAGTTGGAGAGTGAGCACATGAATGAAGGTGACTCTATGAACAATTTTCTAACAAAGATCAAAGACTTGAAGGAACAATTGATTTCTGCTAATGAGGTTATACCAGATAGCTCACTTGTGCAAACCGTTCTGAATGGTCTTCTTGCTTCATATTAGAGTTTTGCTTCTGCTATTCGTTTGATGATGAAAGGCAATCCAAATGCCTTGTCATTTGAGGAGTTAGTCTCTGTTCTGTTGCAAGAAGATCAGTACATGTAGAACAGGTCCATTATGCATGTTGTAGATCAAGCTTTCCTTGCTAGTCAGAAGGGCAAAGGAAAATGGAGCTCTTCAAGTAGTAAGCAAAAATTTGCTAATTCTACACAATCGGAGAGGGAAGACAAAGATGAAAAGCAACCAGAAAAGCAGAATTTTTTTTGCAAGTATTGAAAAGGAAATTATCATATTATAAAGAACTCTCCAAAACTGGTTGCTAAAGAGGCAAAGAAGAAAGAGGCTGGAATGGTTGTTGTAGATGCCTCTACACCAAAAACAGAGTCTGCTAATCTTGTGTAGGAAGAAGAAGGGGCGTTTACTACTATTTGCAGTTTTGAACCATCTTCTCATGAGTAGTGCATGTTTGTAGTAGGCTCTGATGTTTGGTACTTTGATAGTGGGGCGACCAAACATATCACCTCATAGCATAGTTTCTTCACTTCACACGAGCCTGCAACTATAGGGAATACTGTCACATGCACCAACAACTCCTGTTATCCTATCATGGGAGTTGGTAAGATCATTTTGACTACTGGTGATGGTAGTTTTTTCACTTTTTCAGATGCTTTATTTGTGCCAGGGATAAAAAAGAATTTGTTATCAGTTTCAACTTTAGCCAAGATTGGCTTGGTTATGAACTTTGTTGATGAGAGGTGTACGGTTAATAGTCTATCAAATGGCGATGTGATTATTGTTTATGGCATTTTATGTCGTGGGCTATATAAGCTCATAGACTATGAAAGATCTATGGATGATTCAGCATGTGCAGTACATGATTCTCAGGCTACGTCAGATGCAAATCTTTGGCATGCACGATTAGGTCCACTGAATTTTTCTAGTTTGCTACGCCTCGAGAAATCTGAAATGGTGTCCTTTGCCCAAACTTGAGGCACTCGGAAAACATGTTTGTGAAGGCTATATTTTGGGCAAAATACAGCATTCTTCCTTTCCAAAAGATGGTTTAGTTCGGGCTACTCAGAAATTGCAACTTGTACATTGTAGTGTCTTTGGTCCTATGCAGACACCTTCTTTTGGAAACTATCTTTACTTCATGACTTTCATGGATTATTTTTCCAAGCATGCATGGGTATATCCATTGAAGGCAAAGTCCAAAGTGTTTATGTGCTTCAAACAATTTTTGTTTTTGGTTGAAAATCTGTCAGCATGTAAAATGGGCACCCTCCGTTTTGATCGAGGGGAGGAATATATGTCTTCTCACTTTAATGCATTTCTGGCTGAACGTGGGATAGAATACCAGTGTACAATGCTGTATACACCTCAAAAGAATGGAGTTGCTCAATGGAAGAACAGATCACTCATGGAGATGGTGAGGTGTATGATCAAGAGTCAGGCTTTACCACAGTTTCTGGCATGAGGCTATCATGTGTGTAGCATATGTACTTAACAGGTGTCCCACTAAAGCACTGCAATCTATCACTCCATATGAGGCTTGGCATGATCATAAGCCATCTATTGCTCATCTGCGTGTTTTTGGTTGTCTGGCATATGCATTAGTGTGTGGACAACATCGAAGAAAATTGGATGATAAAGCAGTAAAATGTATTTTTGTTGCGTATAGTTCTGAAAGTAAAGGCTATCATCTGTATCGTCCATAGACTAAACACATTTTGGTTAGCTGTGATGTTGCTTTTGTGGAAGATGCTATTCAGCCATTGCTTTCATGGTCTAAGGAGACATTTGTTAGCTTCAAAGACATGTATGATACTTTGCTGCCTCTTTTTACAGGTGGACAATCTAGTGCTGGTCCTAATGAGGCAACTTCTCAGCCTTTGTTGGTTTCATGTGATGATGCAGATCATTCCATTTCTGATGCAGATTTCATGATGCACTTATTGATGAGAGATCTGATATTGAGTAGGAAAAAACTATGCCAAAATGGCTGGTGCAGACTTTGCGTGACAACAAATTAGATGCACCTCTATCATATCTAATCGTTCAGGCTCTCATAGTGCCTCTTTTGCATCAAATTGCTATGCTATGGCTACATCGTCTCTATGATGAGAATGAGCCTATTTCATTTGATGAAGCAGAAAATTCAAAAAATTGGATGGCTGCTATGCAATTTGAATATGATGTTATAATGAAGAATGGTACTTCATCTTTATGTGACTTGCCTCCTGGCAAGAAGGCCATTGGTAAGTAGGTATACAAGTTCAAGTGTAAGCCTGATGGTATAGTTGACAAGTATAAGGCTAGGCTTGTTGCAAAGGGATATACACAGGAAAAAGACATTGATTTTGATGAAACCTTTGCTCCTACTTGCCGTATGACTACTGTTCATAGCATCTGTGCACTTGCAGCTCATCATGGTTGGAATGTACATCAGTTGGACATTAAAACAACATTTTTGAATGGTGACTTGCATGAAGAAGTATATGTTTTTTAGCCCCATGGCTTTGTGTAGAAAGGGCATGAAAACCAAGTATGCAGGTTAAAGAAGGCATTATATGGTTTAAAGCAAGCACCATGTGCTTGGTATGAAAAGATACATGCCTATCTGATTGCACATGGTCTTGAGAACAGTCCAACTAAAAGCATTTTATATGTTAAGCATGCTAATGATGTACTTCTGATCATTGTGGTATATGTTGATGACATGCTGCTCACTAGTCCTCATGAGAAGCATATTTCTGATTTCAAGGCTGATTTACATGCCTCATTTGAGATGTTTGATTTCGGGCATTTGCATCATTATTTGGGCATTCAATTTATGCACGTTGATGGTGGAATGGCTTTGTGTCAAAAAGAATATATTGACACATTATTGCAACATTTTGGCCTTGAAGACTATAAACCTATTGCCACTCCTATGGAGACAGGTTTACGATTGAGTCTTCATGATGTTGGAGATGCATTTGATGCTATTCTCTATCAGCAAGTTGTTGGATGCCTGATTTACTTATGCATTATTCGGCCAGATATTCACTTTGCTGTCTCACAGAGGAGTAGGTTTATGCATTGCCCATGTGTCAAGCATTGGTAGACGGTTAAGCGCATCTTTCGATACTTGAGTGGTATCCGGCTAGTTGGGTTGTTTTATCCCAAGGAGAGATCACTACCGCCAGATTTGCATGCTTTTTCTAATTCTAACTAGGCTGGTTGCTATGACACTCATGTGTCCATCAGTGTTTTTTTCTTCATGCTTGGTAGCGCATGCATATCCTAGCTGAGCAAGAAGAAGCCTACTATGGACACTTCTAGTTGTGAGGTAGAGTATAGGGCAGCTTTCACAGCGAGTGTTGAGTGTGTGTGGATCAGATGCCTCATGGCTGATTTGGGTCTTGGTTAGTCTTCTACCACCACCATCTTCACTGACAGTCAGAGTGCACTGGGAGTTGCAAGGAACCTTGTGTTCCATGCTCGCACTAAGCACATTGAGGTGCATTATCACTATGGCAGGGAGAGGTTCTCTGCTGGAGAGATCAGCTTGGCATATGTGCCCATGCAGGAGAACATTGTAGATCTTTTCACAAAGGCTCTGCCTCGGGAGAAGTTTGAAGCTTTTCGCAAAGCTTTAGGCTTACTTCCTTTTGTGGAGTGATTTCCACATAGATTGGGACTTCCTTATACATGAGTGCCAGCTCCTTGCTCACCGCATCACTTCCAAGGGGGATTTGTTTATATATTTTAGGTAGTGATGTGTGTGAACACTCTAGGACCGTCGGGGCACTTTTTCCCTCTTTAGGAGGTTTTTTCCCCCAACTTGTATATATGCCTATAGCCCTAACACATTACTTATCTTTGTACATTCTAGTGGTAATACATTCAGTCTTGTGTGTTGTGCTCCAAGCTTCTTCTTCTTCTTCCTTGTGTTGTTCATGTGCTTCTATAGACATCTAACTCCAACAAGTTAATTGAATTTATCATATTTAAGCCCCATTCATCTTACCAAACCAATTTGCAAGGAAATGATTTTATTACTTCTTGTCTTTAGATCCCTTTCTCACTAAATCTTTAAGTAGCTACTCATGAGATTTTATAGGAACCTCTATACTACTTACATCTAAGCATCCAGTAATGCTTTTAGATTTCACATCTAATATATCTTTTTAAGGATGGTAAAATTTTTGTTTTACCTTCCATAGATGTAATTATCATAACCATGATTATATGCTATAAACTTGGAACAAAATTTATAATTTCCTTTGGAGAAGTGAAAAATTGGGCATGGTTTGGCTAAATTTGTGTTTTTAAACCACTCTTAGGGATCCCATCTTACATAATTATAACATGCCATAACATTTCTTTCTAAACAACTTCACTACCATGTTGAACATCTATATCTTGGAATATGTTTTTGTTTTTCACTTTCTAACTCATCTGTTTCTATTACATGTAAGTTTGTATCTTTATAATTGCAACTTGCTTTAAGAAAGAAAAAGTTACTTTGACTTAGCATTGGAGCTTTGAATCATTACATGAGCATAGGATTCATCTTAGAATTCCTTGCATCTCTTGAATGATCCTTGAAAGGAATCCTAAACTTTTGGACAAGTATATTTCTCGAGTTACCATTTAACCATAGAAATAAAGTCTTGAAGAAATCAAATATCACTTGTAGTATTCCACGTTGCTGAATTTTCATGTGATCTTTATTTGTTTATTTCATTCCTTGAGATTAGCTTTGGAAGATACACTATTGTGATTGGCTAATCCATGCTTGTTTCTTGTCTAAATATATGTTCTTGCAACTAACTTTGAATCATATCTTTTTTAGTATGCTTAAGGTACAAAAATAAAGTTTGACCATGAATTAAAAAATGTACAAATTTCATTTAAGAATACAAATCCCTCACCTTATCATTTAAGAAATTTTTGATGCTTTATGCTAATTTACTAATAAGGTTTTAAGGATTAATATTTGAAAATGGCTTGTCCAAGAGATATACTAATCAAAACGTCTTCTTTATCTATGGAAATCAAGAAACATTTTGATGGAATAAAGAACTCAAACTTTGAGCCTTAATTATACAATTGATTCATCTATGTCTTCTCTAAGACCTACCCTTGAATAACTAAGAAGAATATTTGTTTTACAATCAATCCCTTTAAAGTGAGCATCAAGCTAGATGCTTCCTTTATCAAGATAAAAACTAATGCTTTGTTTTTTGTTTTAGTTTCTTCTAGCTTGCAACAAGTCAGACTAGAGCATCTTTATCCTATCCAAAGATCTAGTGCTTCGGATTTCAACATACCTTAATGGTGAATCTTTTGCCTTTAAGGTATTCCTTGAATGCTAAAGTACCAATGATACTTATTCAAGACCAGTTTTGGGATTCCAATTCTTGAACCATAATGTGTTTGAATTAAAATGTCAAAAATTATCCCTTTTCAAAGACAATAGGTATCTTTCCATAAGTCTCTCTCAATTTTAAGTTTGTTTCTTGTAAAGGTATATTTCCAAAGCACCTACATTTGAAGAAAACCTTATTTTAGAGAAAATTCAAGTAAGACCAATACCATGATTTTTTCTTGATTTTCTCTAGTTGTTTCTCTTTAAGTAATTTGTATACTTAAAGGAGACCTTGGAATTTCTTGTATAGTACTCCATATTTAAGTATAAAATTACACTTGCTTTGCAAAATACCTTCCTAAGGAATTATAAACTTATCTAGTCTTTTAATTTACATGATATATACCCTAGTGTATTATGAAAAAAGCACATACAAAGGATTTATCAATAAACTCTATAAACTATCTATTTCATGAAACTTCATCATATCATCTTTATATCCATGTCTTGTTCTCATCTTTAAATTAGCTAATGAATGAATTTATGTCCTAAGAGCTAACCAATTTCAATTCAATATGGGAATGGAGCACATCAAAAAACACTTTGAAGGTCTCATAACCTTCTAAATCAAATTCTATTTGAATTTAAATTTCAATTCTCTATACACCAGCTTCAATACTAGGCATCTTGAGTTCAGCTCAAACATGTAGCTCTCTAGTGTACACAAACATATAAATATATTCAAATCAATTTCGATGCATGACAAGTTCTGGGATTTTTGGTTAGCTTGATGGCCTCTTAGTCCTAGGAATTGGGTTTCAAACCCATCTTTCAGATAGTATGTATGTCTATCTATCTTGAAGTTGTGTATCTTGGTCAATGTGTGTAGTGCCTCTTCCTTCTTGCTCTTTTTATAGCTATTCTTGGAAGGAGTTTTGAATTCAAATCCAAATGGCTCCACCTAAAAGTGATCACCAAAGCTAGGAGATATTACCTCAGCTCAAAAATTCATGGTTTTAGGTAGTTAGAGCCACGACTTTGCTTTTACATCATGGATGAGGTAAGCCATCCTTTTCCTTTTTTTCTTTTTCCAATTACAAGAGATAAAATGTACTCTTTTACAAGAGGTTTTCACATGACTACACATGTGAGATACAAATGATCATAATATCAAGCATATCAAGCATGTAGGCTTGGGTAAAATGCACCAATAGCTCCCCCTCAAGCCTAACATGCTTGGCCTCCAAATAAGTCTTAAATTGTCCTTGATTTCCTGCAAGCCAATCATCAACTTGAATCTACTTAACTTTGTACCATCAAGAGCTTTAGTCAACATGTCTGCACATTGCATATCTGTAGAGACATAGGATAGTTGAATATCCTTGCTCATTAGCTTCTCCCTTACATAATGGTAGTGGACTTCAATATGCTTGGTTCTAGCATGGTATACCGGATTAGCTGCAAGATGTAGTGAACTTGTATTGTCACCAAAAATGTGAGGTGTTGAAGAATGAAGTCCAAGATCTATGTACAAAGACTTTAACCACATGATTTCTTGAGTTGCATTAGCCAAACCTCTATATTCGGCTTCAGTAGAAGATAATGCCATGGTTGGTTGCCTCTTGGATGACCAAGAAATGATTTTTGAACCTGCAAATGATATATACCCGGATGTGCTTCTTCTATCATCTCTAGATCCGGCCCAATCTGCATCTGAGTAGACCTTTAGCTCAATATCTAAAGTAAATGAATAAAACAAACCTTCATTCATGGTCCCCTTTAGGTACATGAGGACTCTCTTGGCCGCTTCCATATGTGGTCTTCTCGGCTTATGCATAAACTGACTCAATATGCTAACACTATAGCATATATCCACCCTTGTGAGTGTTGCATAGTTCAAACTTCCAACCAAGCTTTGATAGCTTGTGATGTCTTCAATTGGCTCTCCTTCATAAGCACTAAGCTTAAGGTTTTGCTCCATAAGTGTACCTGCACACTTGGTATTTTCCATCTTGAACTTGATGAGCATGTCATGCACATACTTCCTTTGTGTGATGTATATACATGAATCTGTGTAGATTAACTCCAATCCAAGAAAATAAGTGAGAGGTCCGAGGTCACTTATTTTGAACTCCTCCTTCATTTGAGTCTTTATCTTCATAGATGGCTTGTGAGGTACAAGCTCCAAGTGTCATTCTCCCTCAAGGCTTCAATTTCTTCATCCATTGCATCGCTCCAAGCTTTCTTGCTTTGTGCTTCTTCGAATGTGGTAGTTCTTCATTTGTTGAATCCTTTACAATGTAGATTGAGTGCTTGGTGACCAAAGAAGTATCATAAACAAACCTCTCAGGTTTCTTCTTCTCCATTGAAGACCTTCTAAGTGGTTGATGTGAGCTCTCGGGTCCATATATAGCATCCTGCATCTTTGCTTTACCTTTTTTCTTCCATAGTTTTAGTCTTTCCAAGTCTTCTAGGTCAATCTCCGAATCACTTTCTTCAATCTGCTTTGGCTCCTTTGGTTGAAGTGATGAAAAATCTTCATCCAAGTCATAAGGTAGCTTCACTTTCCTGTCAGATAGATCAAAACAGATAAGTTGAAGTTAGCTCACAGGTGAAGAGCTTGCTATTTTGGTTCATACACCTATCCAGTGTTTTGCATAATTCTCTAAGCACAGCAGCAATTAGCTTAATTCCTTTTAGGGAAGTCTAGTTAACATAAAGAGCTAACTTGAAAGAGTAATCCCATCAAAAGTAATGAACCACACACTGAGAATGATGTTTAACAAGTGATGACATCATCCTGATTTTCACGGGCTACTATAGTAATGAGACCAGTGAGTAGAGAAATGAACATAACTCAATCTTTAAGCATCCAAGGATTATGAAAGTTAATATGCTGATACTAAATAGTAGTCTGAATCCAACAAACTTTAAATCATTTAATTTGGGTAAGTACACATTGAGAAACAGCTCTACCAAGATGAGTAAAAAAGTCGGGTACCTGACAGAGAAGTGAAAATGAACAGAAAAGGTTGACTTCAACTGAATATAACTGAATATTGAAACACCCAAATTAAATGAAAATTGGTGAGCATATATTAGACTTGTAGAGCTAATGTTACCAAGTTAAATCACTGAAAATGGTGCACCACGCTCAGAGAAAACATCTCTCCAATCAGACTAAGAAAACTGTGAGATATGGCAGTGAGTAGTACACTTCACAAGAACATGGAAATATGAACTCAAATGATCATTAAAATGAAAGTATATTGATTGTACAATACAACGGATGTATTGATACATATGTGTGCCTTAGAATCACACCTTGATATGGCATAAAGCTCAGCTCTTCGAGGTCTTCTCTGAGGTCTCTCTAACCACGACTAAAGCTTCCGTCTATTTATAGTTGAGCTTGGGAGGATAACTTCCCTGAATCACTCTCCAATCAATTTGTGATTGATTTGATTCTCTATCTACCAAAAATCACAAATTCCTAGCTCTTCTTTCCCTTTTTGATCAAGTGGACTCAACCACTTAAGATTCTTTCACTTTTACATAAAGTAAAGTCTTCAAATGTTACAAGAGGTAGTTCACAAGTGAACTTTACATTGTCTTCATTTTAAGGCTTCTTCTTTGAATTTGTGGGACTCAAGCCAATACTTAGGAATGTCAAAGACTTGCTCCAATAGCTCCCCCTCAAGCCAAGTATGCTTGAGGTCTTCAATCTTCCAAGATTACCTAGAAACCCATCATAGCCTTGAATTTGCAAAGCTTTGTACCATCCAATGCTTTGGTTAGAATATCTGCACATTGTTGATGAGTGGACACATATGATATTTGAATCTCTTTGCTTAGAACCTTCTCTCGTACATAGTGATGATGAACTTCAATATGTTTAGTCCTTGCATGAAAAATTGGATTAGCATCTAAGTCAATAGAACTCATATTGTCACCAAAAATAGTTGGAGTTCCAAACTCCAATCCAAGATCTTTGAATAATGTCTTAATCCACATAGCTTCTTGTGTAGCTATGGCAAGACCTCTGTATTCAACTTCAGTAGAAGAGAGAGCAACTATGGGTTGCTTCTTGGATGACCATGAAATAAGCTTTGAACGTGCAAAGGTAAGATAACCTGAAGTGATCCTTCTGTCTTCCTTGGAGCTAGCCCAATCTGCATCAGAAAATATCTTCAAACCTAAATTCGATACATATGGATAATAAAGTCCTTCATTTATGGTTCCTTTGAGATATTTGAGTATCCTCTTAGCAGCATCCTTGTGTGGTTTCCTTGGCGTGTTCATGAATTGACTAAGCACACTCACACTGTAACATATATCTACTCTTGTCAATGTGGCATAGTTGAGACTACCCACTAGACTTTGATATGATATGATGTCCTCTATGAGTTCACCTTCATGTGAGCTCAATTTGTGATTGACCTCCATTGGAGTACCTGCAATCTTACAATCTTGCATCTTGAATTTTGCCAACATGTCCTTAATGTACTTTCTTTGAGTGAGAAACAAACCATGATCTTTGTAGACAACTTCCAAACCTAGGAAGTAGGTAAGTGAACCCAAATCACTTATCTTGAACTCTTCTTTGATCTTCTTCATACCATCTGCATCATTTCCTGTCAATATAATATCATCCACATATACTGTGAGCCGCCGAAATGTAATATGTAATATTGAAAAGTCGCATGCATACCGAAAGGGTGTAGCGCAACAGTTGTAGCTTTTTTATTAATAAAAGAAGCGTACGTGCACAGAGGGTAGGTCATCGTCGGACTGAGTCTGGGAAAATGCCTGAAGTGGAGCATGCATTACGGATATTTGGTGTACCCAAAGTAGTCTGCATCTCTGTCTCTCTGTAATTAAGTTTAGTAATGTATTAAGGATTGATGAAGTATTAAGTTAAGCGATATTACGGTGGAGTGACGAAATTGTGCAGTTAACTATCTCGTGTTGAAGTATGGTGTAATGGGCATGCAGATAAGTAGTTGAAGAATAATTTCATTCAACGCGTTAAGTCAATATAGTAGTATAAGTTGAATCTATAGAATTTGGGAAAATACAAACAGGGCCTCTATTTTACAAACCCCTAACCATCCCAAGAGCCTAGATTTGATAAACAATTTAATAGTTTAACACTGGTGCCGACCATGGGGCATGGAGTAGCCAGTTGAAGAAAAGGTTAAGGAGCGAAGAAGAATCCTTTGATATATGCCGGTAACACATTCCGATGAATCGTATCCCAAATACGGAAGTGATCCACATCCCTGGGTAGTTCCGAATTTGTTAGGAACACCCTCTGGTGGTAGAAGTGAACAATCAAGTTCAGTTGCAGAAGGATGAGTCCAACAAGCTAGTGGCAATTCCGATGTCAGTTCGGCGCTGTGCAGAAGCAGTTCGGTAGAGTGCGGTGGTAATTCGGTGCATTCCGGTGATAGTTCGATACATTCTAAAGACCGTACGTTAGTTTCTGGTGGTATTACGGTGCTGTCTGATGATAGTTCAGTGCTATCTGGTGACAATTCGTTGATCTTCGACGATAGTTCGGTATTGTTCGGTGACAATTCGGTGCTCTCCGATGATAATTCGGTGATTTTTGGTGATAGTGCACTTTTGTTCGACAGGAATTTACTGCATTCACCATTTTTAGGTGCAAGTTTAGCCAATTTCAACACTAAGGTTGAGAAAGGGCTGTTAGATGTTGAGCTAAGTAATCGGTTCAAAGATATTTTTGGACCGGAAAATTGGCAAAGTGACCATACGGTCCAGGGACATCAGGAAATCCATCCCCAAAGTTCAGGCAATATGAGTAGTTCCTAGAGACAACAACATCAACAACGACAATAACAACAACAACAACAGCAACATATTATTCCACCGTGTTCGGTGCCAGTTGGAGTCACCTACGTAAAGTTTGGAGGTTTTTTGGGAGATGATCCAACACGCATGTCCGGACATTTGAAATTAATTATGCGGTTTTGAATTATCCAGTAGACCTTGCTTGTAAAGCTATCGTGTTCGAGTCAACTTTGGTTAATGAAGTCGTGTGCTGGTTAACCGAGTATGACTTGAATCATTTCTAGCAGTATGATGATGTGAAGGATGCATTCCTGCAATGATTTTGGTTAAAAAAGAACCCAATAGACATCTTATGATGATGTGAAGGATGCATTCCTGAAACGATTTCAGTTAAAAAGGAACCCAGCAGAAATCTTTGATTACCTGCAAAATAACAGGCAGAAGCCACACCAGAATGTACAAGACTATGCCACTCTATTTCGGACTCATTTACGACAGTTGCCACTAGCGCATACCAATTTACCAGACGACATTATTTCTCAGTGGTTCATAAACGGATTAAATCCCCAATTGAAACAGATCATGATCATACGATGTGTGGGAGGAATGACCTTGGATGCCATAATCACTATGGCTTTACAGTTAGAAAATAAAGTGGGTGGATTCGTTAAAGATCTAGAGTGGTTGAAGGCGTCCAAGCATTCAAACCAGGATCCTCTAAAGCAAATTAACTATACTAAATGTAAAAACATAGGACATAGCACCTCAGCATGCACTTTCAATCAGATGTGTTGCTCCATTTGCCACACCGTGGACCACTCTACGGAAACCTATCCTTATAATGCAAAGGTACAGAGTAGAGCGGCTGTCAATGCTATCATTCAGGAACAAGAGCAACCGGGCAGTCATTACGTACCACCACAAATGAGGAATACTCATTACCAAGGATACAAGAATTATAGAGGAGCACGGGCAACTAACTTTGGAGAAACTCAATAAAATGTGGGCCCATCAGGTGAAGGTGCATCTCCTCCACCACCTAAATGTCATTTTTGCAGTGAAATAGTGCATATCCATAGGTACCGTAAAGATGCGACTGAGTACGATAAAAGAAAAAATGAAAGACAACACCCGATGGCAAACATGGTGTACATTTCAGTAGTCGACACTCAAACAGCAGCAGTGCAAACACGTTCGAGAAAGCAATTACAGGCAGCTGCAGAGATTTTTGAACCTGGAATTCATGAACAGAAGAAGGTGCTTACTAAAGCAAGCAAGTGGATGACCCAGGAACAAACTATTTTTCCTGACCTAGTTCTAGTGATGCAGCAAACTATACCACAAGCAGTACTGGAAGGAAGGAAGCTGACCACTGCTATACTGGAACCCCCACGAGACTCCGTACCAAAAACGGCAAAATTTGATCCGGTATGGGATGTTTTATCCAAGGCGTCCATCACACTACCATTAGGACAATTATTGGCTTTGGTTCCTGGCGTGCGACAACAATTCCAGCAACAGGTCAGTCCAGGACCTTCATGTGCCCCTTTGACAGCAACAATCGAGCCCGAACTTGATCCAACAATGGATTATATGGTGCCCTTGATTACGGTTTGGTATAAGAATCATAAAATCACTCAAGTATTAATTGATGGAGGTTCCGGTGTAAACATTGCAACAACAACACTTTGTCAAAGGATGGGATGGACACAAATCAAACCTGTCCATATTTTTGTCCAAATGGCTGATCAATCCCAAGTTCATCCAGTGGGATTGGAGCGAGATATTCCTATTACTCTTCAAGGAGCTGTCTTTAAAATGAACTTTGTTGTTCTAGAATTACCTGAATCTAGCCTAGACTATAACCTGCTCTTTGGACGACCATGGTTAAAGCAAGCTAAGGTAGTTCAGGATTGGTCAGCGCATGAATTGATTTTTAAGAATAACCACCGCAAATATGTCGTTCCACTGGACGACATGAAGCCTTGTGACTTGCATGCATCACCATATGTAGTTGAAGTGGTACACTTGCTGGATGGTCTTTCAGATGATGAAGAGGAAGCTTTTCTTAAAGCAAACAAGGATCTGATGGCACTCGGAATTGTGGACTTACAAACGGTTGCAAATAACGGGAGTCGGGCGGCCTGTATGGTCGTACAATTGTCTAGAGCGTCTGAACAAAGTGTAGCACAGACCGTGGATGATACGATGCTCCAAAAATTGCACTAGCCAGTGGATGACTTTGCAATGCCTCGATAGTTCTACGTACAGGAAGACAGATTGGTTACCTGCAACTTAGGTGATGAAACTAATCCATGGCCAATGAAGATTAGGGTGGGATTGTCAGAGACCTTTCAAAATAACTTGCTGCAATTACTATGCAAATTCTCTGATGTGTTTGCATGGGATTACCAGGATATGAAGGGGTTGGACCCGTGTATCTATCAACATAGGGTTATGTTGAAACCAGATGCCTGGCCTATTAACCAACCCAGCTATAGAATGAATCCTCACTATGCGGCCCAGGTAAAAGCAGAATTGGATCGATTGCTGAAGGTTGGGTTTATTGTTCCTACTGAGCATGCGGAGTGGATTTCCCCTATTGTCATAGTTCCTAAAAAAAATAAGCAATTACGGATATGTGTGGATTACCGGAAATTAAATGCAGCAACCATTTCTTATCCATTCCCTCTACCGTTTTTGGACACCATGTTAGACAATGTGGTAGGTCAAGAGATGTACTCCTTTTTGGACGGATATAGTGGTTATAACCAAGTACGAATGGCAGAGCAGGACATTCCAAAGACAGCATTTATAAAAAATTGGGGCGTCTATGCATGTATAGTGATGTGGTTTGGTTTGCGAAATGCTCCAAGTACGTTTCAGCACTGTATGCAAGAAGTTTTCTCTCCTTATCTAACCATGTTTATGAGAGTTTACTTGGATGACTTCTTCATATCCGGTGATACTTCAGCACATCTGAACCATTTACGGTGCTGTTTTCTAAAATTTCGAGAATACCAGTTGTGCTTAAACCCAAATAAATCTGTCTTCTTTGTATCTTGTGGCAAGTTACTAGGACACATTATCTCCACACAAGGGATTTAAGTCAACCCAGATAAGGTGAAGGTTGTACTGGAGGCACCTGCCCCCAAGATACCCAAAGAAGTGATGCACTTCTTGGGACAAATCCGATGGCATGGAGGACATTTACAATGGCTTGCTCATCTGGCCACACCACTCAATCAAATGATAGCCAGTACTCCTCGTTAGTTTGAATGGATGGAGGTATGAAAACTCTCTTTCGATCGGTTGAAGTCAATGTTAACACAAGCTCCTACTTTACAAGCACCAAATTGGGAACTCCCATTTCATGTCTTTGTGGATGCGTCCGACATTGCAATTGGTAGTGTGTTGATGCAGCAAACGGAAAAATGGTTCCATCTAGTGTATTATGCGAGCTGCAGATTGGCTCTGGTAGAGCGCAATTATTCAATCATTGAACATGAATGTCTCAGATTAGTGTATTTGGTGAAGAAATTCCGGCATGGTTATAATTTTCTTTTCTGTTTATCATCATCACATTTGTGGTTTATTGAATTCATACTATTTCTCATTTCATTTCCATTATGTATTTTTCTCATCTTTGGTTTGCTATAACTCATGTATGTGAGTGTTTCATTTGGAGATGTAAAAAGGGTTGCAATGAATTTGGTATTCAAAATAAAGTGCTTTTAAGCATTGCAATCTGCAATATACATTTTGTGAAATGTCTACATCTAGAGTGCACATGTATTTTTAATATATGAAAGCATATTCATTTGGGAAGCCCTCCTATTCTCCATAGCACACTATTTTCTTCAGTTTGTTGAGCGATAGAGGAAGGACTTATGTTTGTGGAAGTAGACATTACATTCGACCTTGCAACTACCTACTAACTGAAGAACAACACACCATCCACAAGGCCAACAAGGCTAGAGTGATACAATGCTTCCATAGCTAACATGCGAGAGATCCAGAATGGCATCGACATGCTTCAATGTCTTCTTCTTAAATAGACCATTTAAAAAGAAAAAGAAGCATTTTCCATTGCCCTCACTAATGGTAACCAATCCCGCCACATCATGGCTCAATAATGACATATTCGGGTACAAGAAAAGGATCTTGAGATGACTAGCTTCTAAAGGACTTGCACGAGCAATTGTTGAAATTGCCCAACAAACATTAGAAACATGCACACAAGAGGTGGTTTAAAGCTAGATTTGTAGCACATATTCCTAAGGTGCATAGCTTAGAGATTTCATAAAGAAGGAAAATCCTATGTAATTGGGGCTCATAAGGAAGCAGGTTCAAGCAGACCACCATCTAGTGGAGAAAGCAAAGGACAATGTGCCATGCCTTCTCTGGTTCAACTATAGATGGCATCACTTTAAAGTTGATCTACTGTTTACCTACTACACGTATGAGAAAGTGAGCAGGGATTCAAAATTTAGTATGTGCAAAAGTATCAACATTTAATTGCAATGACAAGAACAAATATCAGAGAAACCATACGTGCACATACTATTCTTCTAGCTCAGATGCAATAGGGGTGCACTCGCAAGAGAATAGGAATGTTCAAGATTGATGCTGAGATAATCAATGATGTCAGAGGACAACTGCTCTTGATTCTTCAAGCTGTGAGAGATAATGCCCAAGAATTGGGCATCAATTTATAATAGAAGCTCAACATAGAGACATATTCAAAGCATAGAATTGAGTTTTTTTGAAATTTGAAAAGCTTTAGTCATTGGTTGGTCTACATGGTTTCATGAGTTCTTTGGTATAGAGAGAATCTCTTGATCATTGTATCTTTGCTCTTGTATGATTTATTATGTATCCCACATAAATATATTGGCTCTTTGTAAGGGACTAGACACCTCCTTGATTCATGAAGGAAGGAGCTTTGCGTTGCGAGTATATACATTCTCACTCACATGATCTCGAATCCTAATTGTACCTCATGCTTGTTCCTTGGATCTTCTAAATCTGATAGGAGGGCCACATTTCCGACCACATGATTTGAACAACCTGAATCTATGTAGAAAACATGCTCATCAGATTTACCTTGGGGCATGGCCATATTCATGATTAATAGTGAATCCTCTTTGTTTGAGTCTTCTGTGTAGTTATTCAAGTCTCTCCTTCCTTTGTAGCCTCCTTGATATTTTGAATGATTGTAGTTGTTGTAGTTGCCATGATAATTGTTGAACCTTCCTCTTGAGTAGCCATAACTTCCTCTATTGTGTGTGCCTTGTATCGACACTTGATATAGCATATAGCTCAACTTATGGATGCCTCTAAAAATGTGACTAAACTGCCATGTATATATAGAGAGTTTTGGAGCCAAGATTTGAATTTGAATCTTGCTCACCTAAAAGTAGTTTCCTAATTTTTAGAGATTGATTGATTCTCCAACCTCCAAATCAAGAATTCATGGCTTCTCTCTCTATTCTTATCAAGTGGACTCAACCACTTTTGATTCCTTTAACTTTTACATCAAGTAAATGATCAAACAATTACAAGGGTGAGTTCACAAGTGAACTCTTAGATTTCCATACATTGTCTTCTCTTAGAAACTCAAGCCAATACTTAGGCTTGTAATAAATTTTCTCCAACAATAACAATTGTGGCTATTTATGTTGATGACTTTATTGTAGGTGGGGATAATGAAGAAAGCATTAAAGAGGTAAAGTAACTCCTTATGCAGGAATTTGACATGAACGATCTTGGTGTGCTGCACTACTTTTTGGGCATTGAGTTTATACATACAGAAACACGTATATGAATGTCGCAAAGGCAATATGCCTTGAATATGCTGGAAAAGTATGGTATGGCTGATTGTAAGCCAATTTCTATGCCATTAGATCAGAATTTGAAGTTGAATACTACATCAGGTGAAGCATTGGAAAATGCTACTATGTATAGGAAAATTATGGGAAGTCTTATATATCTCACAATTACAAGGCTTGATCTAAGCTACACTATTGGAATTGAAAGCGAGTTTATGCAGGTTCCTAGGAAGCCACATTTGGATGCTTTGAGGTGCACTCTACATTATGTGAGTGCTACTTTGGATTACGCATTGTTTTATAAAGTTGTTGTAGATTTGTAGGTTCATGGATACACCGATGCAGGTTGGGCTAGTAGTATTCTAGATAGAAGATCTACTAGTGGCTTTCTATTCTCACTTGGAGGTGCAGCTATTGCATGGAGCAGCAAGAAGCAACCCATTGTTGCTTTGTGGAGTATAGAGGCTGAGTATACAGGTGCTACAATGGCAGCATGTGAGGCATCATGGCTGGAGATGCTACTTGCAGATTTAGCTGTGGAAGTGCAAAAGCCTATCACCATCTATTGTGACAATCTTAGCAGCATACAAGTAGCACGGAACCCTCTTTTTCATGCTAGAACAAAGCATATCGAGGTACATTATCACTTCATCAGAGACAATGTATTGGCACATGATATTGATCTTGTTTATGTGAGTACAGATGAGCAGGTTGCTGGTATTTTCACTAAAGCACTTAGAGCAGAGAAGTTGAAGAAGTTTCAAAAGATGCTTGGATTAGAGGACATGGCATTGAGCTTGAGGGGGAGTGTTGAGATATCAAGCTCAACATGTGATGATCTAGAATGACACGTATCACTTTTTCATTTCTCTAACATGTATATTGGTCATGGCGATATATGTCAGGGACAGTTCATTGAGCTTTATTAGATTTATCTACTAAGAGTGATGGCACATTTTTTTCTTGTCAGCTCACTCATTCCTTATTATTAGGTTTTTCATTATGCTCTGGTCTTTATATATTGCACTAATTGTATTCTTGTTTTTAGGTCATTCTTGTACATTCCTTTTTATGTAATAGAAGAGAAGAAGAAGAAGAAAAAGAAGAAGAAGAAGAAGAAGAAGATCATTCTTCCTTGCCTCAACCTAAGTGTGTGCTTCTCTTTCTTTGTGAGAGTGTGTGTGTGAGCTCTCTTCCTTATCCCCTTCCTCATGACACAAAGCTCTCAAGTGGCTACTGAGGGGACTTAGGTATGCCCTCTTTCTCCCCCCATTGCTCATTCACCAATACAACTTGAGTAGGAGACATAGATTGATGAACATTCGATGCCATATACTACAGACATAAGCCAAAGAGAGAAGGTTCTACTAGTCTCTTGACTCACATAACATTTTGAAGATGCAATAGTGAAGGTAATGAAAGAAGCAAAGGTCAAAAGTAAAGACTTAGATAAAATCATGCAACCATTTAATGTACCATATGGGATCCTAAAAGAAGAAAAATGCCAATACATAGAGAGAACAACCCCAAAGGATCCAGAGCAACACTTGAACTTCAAGGCAACTACATTCTCATATACACAGGAAGAGTTTGAAAAGGCTGATCGTATCAGGAGAATGAAAATTTTTGGAGAAAAATCTCACTTTGAAGGTGCATTCGCAAGAGGCACCATACTTATTACAGGTAAATCCTTCGTTTTACTCTCTACCATGCCAAAGGCCATGGACACAATTTTGGGATGAACAACATAATGGCAAGTTAAATAATTAGTGGCTCAATTTTCCATTGTTATCGAGTCCACCACACAATTATCGACCAACTAAACAATACATGGTTTGAACAATAGAGTTTTGGCTATCTACATACGTCTCCATTCTAGAAATAGAAATAAAAATGACATAAAAAGTGCTTAGCATGTTGCGCACCTTACTAAAAGTTTTCAAATATGAAGAGTATTCATTTTTTAATTTTATTGGCATTAATCAAGGTATATGTTTTCTTTAGCACCTTAACGGGAAACGGACACTTTATTAAGGTTTTACGCTAAAGAAAACCTTCAAGGTGCTATGCTAATACCTTTAGGTAAATGGTTTGCACTAAAGTTGACCAGGTTTACCTTTTAGCGTAGGGAAAGTCCTAAAGTTTTCGCTTAAACATTGGTAAATGTTTAGAAAACGTTTTCTAAATGCCCGAAAACCTAACGTAGTTAGAACAGATACTTTAATTTTTTACCTCTCAGTGACACCAAGCCGCCTCACACTAATGGCAAATATTCCCGAATAAATTTTTTGCTAAGTACTTACATGTAGACATTTGAAGAAACTTTATTCATTAGTTTTTTTGAAATAGATTCATAAATCGTTTTGAAAATGTCATACAATTTGAATGCCATACTCATAGCATATGAGCTAAGCTTTTTCCCTAATCATTGAAAAGCACCGAATGATGGAAGAAAATCAGCTCAATGGAAAGAGCTACTGGTTTGTGAAGCCAACCTGCTCAATCAAACCAAAAGAACAATATTCGAGACCTACTCACGTAGCCTACAAAAGCTTGTTAGGGATGACAGAGTTCAGGTAGAGGGACATGTGGAGGGAGAATCCAACAAGAAACAATGAAGAAGAAAATCAAAACACAAAGTAATTCAATAAAGAAACTCAACCTCTACCCAAATTCACATAGGGGCACACATCAAGCTGCAATGAGAAGCAAGGAGGACACCAAGAGTGCGAACAACGAAGTGAGAAACAGTTCCTTTCAACAATCGGATACTGAAGCACAACAGCGTGACTCAATAAATGCCATACTAGGTCACTCGATGTGTACCATGAAAACAAGTATACAAGGTAAAGAATAAATTAGCAAGCTAGTCAAAGGGACAACACCCTTCTTGATGCAAAGTGGATTGTCATGGGGAAAACTGAAGCATTGGACTCAGGTTCCAATAAGTTAGTACGTTGCCTCCAAATCTTTAAGGCCTCCTTGATAGCTGGGGATGGGTAGTTAAAAATACACACAAGGAAATTACAATATCAGGCCAAAGAGGAACAATTTGTCTATGGGTGTAGTAGGAAAGCAAGCCTCATTTGCCATATGTATCCCAGGTTCATCCATCATTTTGAAAGCCTATTTTTCTTTCAAAATCCTCTATAAAATTTCAAAGTAAATGCTCTAAAGGATTCCTCTAAAAGCATGATTCCTGAACATTGTAACATTAGTCTTGTAAAAAAGTAGGGATTTAGTGATATACAATAAAAGTGCCAGTGTCTTGTGTGAAAGGACCATTTTTAGGGCACATATATATATATATATCACTTTGTGTCTTTTTTTAAGAACATTTTTCCATAGTGAGTAATCAAGCTAAACGTTTTGGATTCCTTTTTCCAATATATGTATCTTCTTTGTCATGAGCTTACATGTGTGTGTGATGCTTGAAATGTGTGTAGATCTAGAGGTGTTGTGTACCCCTTCCCCTTCTGTTTTTGCCATTGTAGTGTGTGTGAATCTTGGTGATTTCTGGAGTAAGAGTTGGTGTTTCTCGCCACTCAGTATTTTGCGCATAACTCGAAGTACATTTGTCAAATTAGGATAAAAATACCACCATTGGGTGTGTCTTGTTGATGAACTAAACAAAACTCACTATTGACTACGTTCGGATATCTTAGCTAGGAGAAAAGGTTCTAATTTATGCTTACTACTTTAGCAAGTATCAGGACATATATTTTTAGTGAAACAAGTGACTTGAGGGGTAGTTCTACCTAATTCACATGAATTGTTAGCACATTCACTTGATTCGCCATTAGGAAAGCACATGTCTTGATACACTTGATATGTTTATGTCCAAGGATTGATAAATTCAAGTATGTATTAATCCACCACTATATGCACTTGTTGGTAATTGAGGTATAGTCTCAATTATCATGTCTCTAAGTATTCTTGACTTAGGTACACAATTATTAATGTGTTTTGGTGTTTCGATATAGCAACTGAAGGTTTGTGAATGCATGGATGGGTGTGAACATTTCCAATGTTTCTAGAAAAGAATAAGAAAAATTATATTTTATATATCTTTTGTAAATAAAGACCCATGTAGAGGGTTCTTTCTAGAAAATAAGTAAAAGAAAGTGGTTAGGTTAAGGATGATTGTAGATCATGATTTATGTAAATAAAAGCAAAGGCTCTCCATAAAAGAGAAACTTTTTACTTTCATGCCTCCTTTTCAAAGCAGCGCCCTCATTGTAATCTCTATTTTTGATGTAATAAAAATCCTATAAATACACACACTTTTTAGACTCGTCGAACAGAGTGCATGGAGGGAGATTGCACCAAATCTTGTGTAGTATCTCATCGATTACATATCTTTTTTCTCTATGTATTTAAGTTTTTGTATCCTCTATGCACGTGTGTATGTAAGATCATCCAACAATGCTATTAGAGCCTGTAGAAATCACTACAGAGAGATTTGATGCTATTTGCTTTTTGCTTTTGATCTTCTAATCTCTATCTCTATTCTGATTTTTTATCCTGATCTCTCCCTCAATTTCAGCTTCGGTTTTCGTTTTTGTTTTTGTTTCTGATTTCTATTCTAGTTTTGGTTTCGAGTTTCGTTCTATTCCAATTCTAGTTCTAGTTTCTAAACCTAAACTTACAGTTTATGCCTAAAGTTTACTTCTACAATTTTTCCTTTGGATTAACCCAAGATGTCAACTAAGGCATATAATTTTGGCATAACTTCGGCATCTTTGGCTTCTCTAGCACCCATGGCTCCCTTGATGACCGTTGGCTATGTGCAAACACCTTTTAGCTAAGGCCCATGCCAATAAGGAGTCTCTCGTACAAGGATTTGAACCCATAACCTCACATTCACAAGTCGTGTTTTACCACTACACTCTCCATTTGTGGTGTCACTCTACTCTTTGTTACTTAAATTTAACAAAACTTTCATCTCTCTTACTTTTTCAATTACTTCTATACATCCATGGACTGTACAAAAAGCATGGAGGACTTTGGTGAATCACCTTTACCTGAGATACCGCTCAAAAGATGCATTCTAAAGAGGACAATCTTGCAAGGGTGGTAAATGTCATTGCTTTCGCTCAAGATGATGGCATGTATTCCAAGATTGGAATCAAGAACTTCTAATTTTCGTAGTTTGATGGAACAAAGAATGGCCCACTTGCTTTATCATGGTTATCTGAGTTTGACGATTCTAATGAATCCTGCCTTGAAACTTATAAAATAAAGTTTGCTATTAACTATTTAGTAGAGAAGGCACAACTCTGGTAGAATGTTTTATGAAATAGTGCAAATGGTCTGATGACATGGGAGGCCTTTGAAGAGAAGTTTAATGAGACTTTTCTTCCCCTAAAACTCCACCTATATGTTTGATGTTTGTGGACTAAATTCACATGGAAGGAGGGTGATACTATTACAACTTACACGGACTGGTTTTATCACATATTATTTATGTACATGTTTGAAGACATACTTGAAGTTACCATGAAAAGGAAGTATGAAGATGGTTTGGAGTTGGGCATCCAAGAGAAGATTCACATGCTTTAACCTATAGTGCTTTATGAAGTTATTTCTTTAGCTCATGATATAGAAAAACAGTTTCAATCGATTATTAAATTGATTTGTTCGCAACAACCATGTCAACAAACATCTTTCGACAAGCTTAAACTTTCTTGAAATCTTTTTAAAAGCTTAAACTTCCTTGATTATCAAAATTTCTTTTTGTAATCATGTAGTTTTTAGAGTTGGAATAAAATCCATTCATTTGATGCATTTACAAATAGGATTTATTATGTAAGAACACACTTTAGTTACTTTTTTCCAAATTAACCTACAATATTTAGGTATATCATATTTTAGTAAATGAGTTCATGTAAGAATCAACAAAAATAAAAGTAATTTTAGAATGGTTTGTATGTCAATCAATTAGTGAATTTCTATAGTTAGTTGTTAAATATTTTTCCTAGTTAGCACTTCCCTTACTTTATTATTAAATATTCGCAATAAATACATAAGACTTCATAAACGCTTCATTATGATCACTTACGTTCTACATCACATTCATAATCACAATAAATTAACTCTTCATTATACATTTCCATGCATGTGTTTTACATGGAACATGTTTATGTTGTTCAGTGATGTGACATGTGACTGGCCATCCATGTCTATTTTATTTATATGAACTAAGGTGAGTTGCTTTTTCAATTGGGGTATGTTATCACTCATTTAAAATTGAATTTTGGAGTTTAATTTATTGAGTTATTAGTGTGTTTTGTCATTTTGATAAAATAGCTGAAGGTTCATAAGGCATGGATGGGCATGGACATTTTGGATTTGTCTGGAAACAAAGAAGATGAAATATATTTTATATATATTTTGTAAATAAAGACCCATGTAAAGGGCTCTTTCTAGAAAAGTAGTAAAAATAGTGGTTAAGATAAGGATCAGTGTTGATCACAATTTATGTAAATGAAAGTAAAGGATCTCTATAAAAGAGAGGAAGTTTTTGTTTTCACACATGCTTTTTGAAGTGTTGCCCTCATTATAGTCTCTATTTTTGACATAATAAAAATCTTATAAATACATGTGCTCTATGGACTCATTAAAAGAGTGTATGGGTGGATATTGCACCCAATCTTATGTACTGTCTCGTCTACTATATTTGTTCTCGGTGTATTTCAATTTTCATATGCTTTGTGTACATGTGTACGTAAGATCCTGAAACGTAATTCTTTTCTCACTTTCATTAGAAAGGATAGGCTACTCTAGAACCCAAATGATCAAACATCAACATTGATCATGGGGATGTCTACTGTGTTCAGTTGAATCGAATAAATCAGTCGCGGAATGTACAATAATTTTTTCGTAAAACGTTTGGGTTAGTAATCTAAGGAATACATGGGAAGAAGGAAAACCTTGCTTTTCATCACATTTCACGTGGGGGATTTGGTGTCGTAATCATCGAATTACATTGTCATTGTTTGAAATTCAATGATCAAGTTAGAGACAATTTTTTGACATTTTTGAATAAAATAAATAAGGAAAATAGAATTCCTCAAAGAAGAAGCAAGAATCAAACTTCAAGTACTCTGCAACTGGATATAAGTTCGTGTAAGACATTTTGTTTTATTTCATATAAAGCTACGATTCTTTCATTTTGTTTAGAAAAGCGTTTCAAATTAAGAAAATGAGAAAATATACTTAAAAGCTTTGAAGAGACGTTCAAAAAACCTCATGAACTTTTCGTCCCTTCCGTTTACTTAAAGAGAAGTGCAAGAAAGGCTGATAATATTTTCGTCACTTCCACTTAGTTTTCAACTTGTTGCTTTCTAATGAGGAACATCGTGTAAGGTCTGAAGGGGGAGAGGTTTTACAATTTCTAATTCTTTTACGTAAGCACTCTAGAGACTTCTCTAAAGACCATTTTTTCGGAAGTTTGTCAACATTGGTTGCACATTTTTCATTCCAATATTTTTTTTCAAAGTGTTTCACTTGGACTAGCATTCCGAAGAGGTATAGAGTATCCAATGGCTTCATAAAAAAAAGCTTGCTTCTAGAGTATCGAATCGCTTCATCAAACCTTGCTTCTAGATGATTTGAAGTGTCGACAAAAACTCTTAGCAGAACACCCTATATAGAGTTACTCTTTTTTTTTCAATTGGAAGTTCACCAAGCACCTACTCAAAACACCCTATATCGAGTTACTCTTTTTTTTTAATTGGAAGTTCACCAAGCACCTACTCCCCTGAGCTTTTAACTTTGAAAGAACAATTGTATAGATCAATGGGCATAGTATATGTAAGACCTTTTTATCCCACAAAGTAAGGGTTAGGCAAGGTCACAATTGGTTTAGACTAGCCATACTCATTACATGTTCAACTTAGAAGTTGAACACAAGACCTCCACCTCAAGCTTTTAATTATTTGATAAAAAAATGCAAGAGAAATAAAGGGAGGTACAAAGAGAATGGATGATTCTATCGACCCTTCATGAGGGATCCACTAAGCTTTTAAGCTTGATGTTCTTGAAAACAAAAACCCTATGGTGTTTAAAGGGGAGTCACTCTTACAATTTTGAATCTTTCTATCTATAAAAGATAGGGATTTTTTCTATGAATTATCCTTTGTGAGTCCCCACCAAGTTGGTAGCATATCTTCTCTTCTAATTTTATAGCATGTTTGACTTTCAATTACATTCTAAAGAGTCGTTGAGCATGCAATACCCTCATCTAGGTTTGGCGGGCATGGTTTAGCGAGTGTGGTTTAACAGATGTGCCTTGTGCTCCTAGGCAGATGGCCAGGGTTCAAGTCGCGCCCAGGGTTAGATGCTTCAAAGTTCCCCAAGATGGGTGCCTCTACCTTACGAGGTCGGGTGTGTGTGTCTTTCCAATTCATTTTAATCTCAAAAGAAAAAGCCTCATATAGGAGAGCTTGCTCCCAGGTTATCATAGAATCTGTTGAAATGAAAAAGGACTACTCCTACTCTATAATTAATCACAAAATAAATTAACTATGGAGGAAGGAACAAAAGATATGAAAACATGATGAATAGATTAAAATGGAAAGAACTTACAAATGATGCTCTATGAGCATGGAGACTCCATGAGGAGAGGAAGCACACTCTTGACAATGAGCTAGAGTGGAATGACTTGTGTGGAGTGAAGGGAGGCCTTGCTTATATGGAGTTTGGGATCCCTTGCATGTGGGATATATGTGCTTGCATGCGAATGAAAGTAGCTTTGGACAAAAGGGTGGAGCATGGAACTCTCAACACCCCCCCTCCATGTGATGACCCTTTTGTTTTTAATTTTGGGGGACTAGTGACATATGAGATCACTTAGTCCATTGGTTTTTAGGATCTAAGGACATATAGGATCCTTAGACATAACTTGGACATATGGGATCCAAGTTTGGGACATGTGGCATCCATAAGATCTTGGGACATATGGGATCCCAAAACATATACTTGGACATTTGGGATCCAAGTGGTTTTGGGGATCTAGGGACATATGGGATCCGTAGACATATAGAAAGGTTTACATCATGGGATAGGTGGTGCATTCTTTGAGCTTTGTAGCTCTTTGAGACCTTTTGATGAGGTACTTTGAGCTTTAGTCCTTTGCTCCTCTTGCTCCTTGTTGGTGATGCATTCTTCTTTGGATCCATTGATGGGATCTCTCAAATTCATTGTGGCCTTTGCCTTTTTCCTTGCCTCATGAGTTTGTTGTTTCCTTTGTCCTTCTCCTTTGTTGCTTGAGTTGAACTTCCTTGGGCTTTGCTTCATGAATAGGTACATTTGGAGATACATATTTGATGTGTGAGAGTGTGAACATAGCCTTGGAAAACTTTTCATGTCATTGGGAAGGTCCTACCTTGAGTACTACTCAAGGTGGTGTCGAATCCCTTACAATCTAAAGGAAGTGTACATGGAATATGGTTACAATGAATTCAACATTTTGGGTTACTCCAAGCATTTAATATAAGGAATATTTCTCACAAAAAAAATCCGTCTACAAGGCTCATGACCCATGAAGCCAAAACCATTTCATCGCACTGAAGAAATTTCACCACTCATAAATTGGTGTACCCTCTCAAGATTTCTAGTTCTCCGTCAATATGCGAGAATAGAATCCACTCATTAAAACGATCTGAGCTGGAGGAATTGCGCATTTAGCTATTCTTTGAAACAAAGCTCCTTTGTCTACTAAATGCAGCATGTCTGCATCATTCCCTCTATCTCCCCACGCGAATAAAGGAGTAATCCCACTGAATCATTCCCCGGGATAGCTACATTTGCTCCAGCCATGCGAGATATTAGATATCCCATCGCTTTGTGAAAGGTTCGCTTTTTGATTATAGAGCAAGAGCATGATCCTTCATGTGAAGATGTTGCTCCAGAGCTCCTATTTGTGATGAACTAGACTCCTCTAGAGTCACTTCGACTCATACATTATTGCCAACGTCCTTTGATATCTATCTCACCTCTCTGATGCAATAGCGCAACATTTCAATCATGCCAACTGAAAAGCTTCTAAATTCATCAGAGATTGCATCTGCTCTCTCTCTGTGTGATTGAGCATGGACGGCCTGGTGAAAGGTATGGAACACCTAAGAGACCTGCACATCGTGTCAGACGGTGCTAACATTGTGGTGCCATGAGCTAAACAACACCCTTCTCAGCTGACCCTTCTACAGTCGAACACCACCTGTAGAAGATAGAGAAGCTCTGGCTACGCCGTGCCCGCAATCTTCGAGCATGAGAAAGTTTCAGTGCTTGCAGGTGTCTTCTGAAATCTATAAGGTTGAGATCTTGATTGCATCTCTTCAGATTTTAGTATCGCTACCGCATGATGATGCCTATTCTTCAGATGGACTTGACTTTTGGGCTAAAGTATACATATCCTCAAACCTTTGCGCTTGAACAATTGCATTTGAATTGATTTCTCTACCGTCAGACGGTGCTAACATTGTGGTGCCATGAGCTAAACAACACCCTTCTCAGCTGACCCTTCTACAGTCGAACACCACCTGTAGAAGATAGAGAAGCTCTGGCTACGCCGTGCCCGCAATCTTCGAGCATGAGAAAGTTTCAGTGCTTGCAGGTGTTTCAGAGACCTGCACATCGTGTCAGACGGTGCTAACATTGTGGTGCCATGAGCTAAACAACACCCTTCTCAGCTGACCCTTCTACAGTCGAACACCACCTGTAGAAGATAGAGAAGCTCTGGCTACGCCGTGCCGGCAATCTTCGAGCATGAGAAAGTTTCAGTGCTTGCAGGTGTCTTCTGAAATCTATAAGGTTGAGATCTTGATTGCATCTCTTCAGATTTGAGTATCGCTACCGCATGATGATGCCTATTCTTCAGATGGACTTGACTTTTGGGCTAAAGTATACATATCCTCAAACCTTTGCGCTTGAACAATTGCATTTGAATTGATTTCTCTACCGTCAAGTTTTGCTCTTGAACATCCGTGTTGCAGCACAATTTGTAGTTTTGTTCTGCTCCTTGGTTGAAGAAACATTCTGTTTGTAGCTCCAGATCTCGGCAATGGTGTCAGCTCACTGTAGACCCAGTTTTATTGTTCTCAAACTTCCTTGTTGAATCCACTCTCTTTATTGTTTGCTCAAAGCGAAAGAACAGACAGCATGTCATAGAATCTCAAGGCTCATTATGAGCTCAATGAAAACATACTTGGTTGTTATTTACTTAAGCTAACATACTTAAATGCACGAATCACCTGATATCCTTGAATTCTCCATGATGAGAAAGATTAAGAAATGAATGAGGACGAATGGTCAAACACATGGGCATAAGAATGAAGGATATGCTTAAGGACTAAAGGAAGTAGTGTTGAAAAGCACTTTTATTATTAAAATGAAATATGGGAGGGCGGGAGGGATTAAGAGAACATAATTTGAGTCTATGGTGATGAAGGAGAAATTCAAAACATAAACTCAAAAGAATCAATCCATAATAAAAGGGAAACAAACCAAAGCTTAAACCTATGCTCTGATACCATGTTGAAATGAAAAAGGACTACTCCTACTCTACAATTAATCACAAAATAAATTAACTATGGAGGAAGGAACAAAAGATATGAAAACATGATGAATAGATTAAAATGGAAAGAACTTACAAATGATGCTCTATGAGCATGGAGACTCCATGAGGAGAGGAAGCACACTCTTGGCAATGAGCTAGAGTGGAATGACTTGTGTGGAGTGAAGCGAGGCCTTGCTTATATGGAGTTTGGGAGAATTCCCTTGCATGTGGGATATATGTGCTTACATGAGAATGAAAGTAGCTTTGGACAAAAGGGTGGAGCATGGAACTCTCAATAGAATCTAGTTGGAGAGTTCTACTATTTTCTTATCCACGCAATGAGACTCTTTGGGCAAGAGAAGAAATGGTGGCTGATGTCCTTTCTCCCGGCCTTTATGACATCTTTTACATCACAACAGGACCCCATATATTTGATTGGCCCTAGCATTGATCCATATCCCATAATGGGAGTATTTTCCATAAGAAGACCACTTTCTAGCTTTCTACGAAATGATGCCAAATTTCATTGAGCTGAAATACCACTTTATCCATGGCCAATTAGTGCACCAACTTTTGATGTGATTGTGGCACACCTCTTGATTCTTCTTGAGTCTCAGAATGTCTTAGGCCTCATTATCATTTTTTTTTTTTGAGAGTACAATGAATTGGAAAGACACACACACTGTTAGTCGGCCGCCGGATGGGGACATGTAAAACGGAATCTTGTATTCACACGCGTGAAAGGTTGTTACACGCATATTTGTAAATCTTTATAAAGTAATGAAAAGGAGCGCTCCAGGGAGTGTGGGATTTGGGCCTATTGTTGTGTTATCGCCAGACTGTTTGTCTGGTTGTCTGTCTGAATGTTGATGTAGTGTTTGTTTTGGCATAATCTCTATGTTCAAAGTCTTGCTCGTATCCGGCTTTGTCTATCGCTTGTTGTGCATCGTCGATCTTGGTTCTGTTGATAAACTTCATAGTGGTCGAGAGATAACTATGCTATCAGTCTGAACGTTACTGCGTGAAGATTGGAGTAACTCATAGTACCATAGCAATCTTCCTTGTAGACTAATGGTACTATGCGTATCTGTGTGTCTTACCTAGTGAACCCCGTTAAGATGGTGAGTTTCATTACTGTTGTCTGAATAAGTTGTTTATGCCTCTCCGTGGGATTGTGCTAGCGTCCTATGTATTATGGCTCCTTGAAAGTTGTTTCTTCAAGAATTGATGAAATCCGAGCAACTGTGTTAATATTCTGATAGTCAGATCTGTGCTGTGTTGTTGTAGTGTTGGGATCTGTCTGCCTGCGGCAAGGTTAAGTACAGTAAGGATCTGCTAAGTTGAGTACTGGACCTCCAGTACTGTGTGCTGCACCCCCAGGTTCTCTGTGTTACGGTGTTGTTTAATCTTGATACTCGTTCTGTGAAGTTGCTAGAATACTCTTGTTCTGGCATTTCCAGTAAGTTTATGTGTAGATGCAATATGGCATCTTAGTGCATTTGGTACGTTTGGTTGAGCTAAGATTGTGACAGTAAATTCTAAGTACGGTACGCCGATAGAGCTCTCAGCAGTAGTACAGTGCTGGGTGTGAACAGTACTTTTGGGAACTAAGTACAGGGCCTCTGTCTAACAGACCCCTACCACTCCCAAGAACCCCCCAAGAGTCGGTTAAATGCTCTTCTGATAGTTAGAACGAAGCGGTTTAACATTTTAACTCTTACCATTTAACACTTGACGCCGTCTGTGGGAAGGTGGCATCAAGATCGTTATTCATCTGTCGGAATAGAACATCAAGATTACCGTTCATTTGGCGAAAGTAGCAACAGAATCAGATTGTTGCAAACTTGCTATGGAAACGTGATTTTATCGGAAGTGATACTACGCGATTAGTACAAAAGATGATACATGCCGGTTACTCGATCCGGTGAAACGTATCCCAAGAACCGTCAGCCTGGAGTACTTAATGCACTAAAGACAACTCCAGAAGGAAGAAGTACAACTAGATCTGACCTAGTTGTCAAAAAATTCAAGAACATTAGAATTGATTCCGGTCATATTCCGGTGGAACGTGTGACACCTCTGGTACATTCCGGTACTATTTCGGCACAGTCTGTCGAAGATATAGTAACTCCAGAATCTACCAAGACGCAGTCTGAAGTTAGTTTAACAATCTTGGATAAAGATTCGAATTTTTTTACGATTAGAAACACATTAGCCAAAGAAATTGGCGAAGGCGAAACAACACCTTATTCTGGCACAAAATCGGCACCTTCCGTTGATATTTCGATGACAGAATCACAGTTTTTCGGCAACGGTTTACCAGTTTTTGGTGAATCTTCAGCCCAGCCACCACTTTTTGGAGTAAGTTCCCCTACACTGGACATCAAGAAGGAAGGAAAGCTGTTCGAAACCGAGATTCGAAGCATACTGAGCAAGATCATCGAACCAGAAAGTGCACAGTTCGACGATACAGATTCCTATAGTTCAGATATTCAACCCCGAAACCCAGAAGATATTCACAATACACTCGCCATGAACGGCCAACAACAACAACAACAGCAGCAGCAACAACAAGTATGCCCACCAAGGTCACCTCCAACAGGAGTGACGTACACTAAATTTGGTGGATTCCCAGGAGATGATCCGGATGCTCACGTACGCACATTCGAGATAAGCTACGCAGTTCTCAACCATCCACCAGATCCGGCGTATAAGGCTATTGTTTTTCAATCGACATTGGTCAATGAAGCAGCTAGATGGCTTACAGAATATGATATTAATCACTTCGGCACCTATGAAGCAGTACGAGATGCCTTTTTGCAGAGATTTAGGCTAAAGAAGAATCCAGCCGAGATTTTTGACTTTCTGCAAAACAACAGACAGAAGGTAAATCAAACAGTGCAAGAATACGCTACTCTATTCAGGACTCACTTGAGGCAGTTACCACCAGCACATGCCAACCTACCGGACGACGTTATTACTTAGTGGTTTATCAATGGCTTGACTCCACAACTTAAACAGATTATGATCATACGCTGTGTAGGAGCTATGATGTTAGATGCAGTAATCGCAATGGCTCTGCAGCTGGAAAACAAGGTTGGAGGATTTACAAAGGATCTGGAATGGTTAAAAACAAATAGAAATGTCACCGAAGATATGACCAGACAAGTATACTGCATCACATGCAAGAATTCAGGCCATACTAGTGCCACTTGTGCACTTAATCAGCTATTCTGTGCTATCTGCAACACTGCCGGACACACCACCGAAAACTGCGCATACAATGCAAAAGTGCAGGGAACCGCAACTGTTAATGCTATTATACAGGAACCAGGACAACCAGCCAATCATTATGTGCCTCCGCAAATGAGGAACAATCAGCAACAAGGATATCGAAATTACAGAGGACAGAGAAACAACAACTACAATGCAAACCGCTGGCAGGCCGGACCGCCACCGGAAAATCCCAATCTGCCACCACCGTGCTGTCATTTCTGTGGCAAATTCGATCACATTAGAAGGTTCTGTAAGGATGCAACTGAATATGATCAGAGGAAGAAGGAACGACAAAATCCAATGGCTAATATGGTACAAATCACACTAGTAGAAACACAAGCTGCAGTCATTCAGACCCGCTCCGGTAAACAACTACAGCCTGCAGCAGAATTATTTGAACCAGGTATACGTGAACAACAAAGAATGTACAACAAGGCTAGTCAATGAACCACCGCAGAACCTCCAGTCTTCCCAGATCCTATCCCAGTAACCCAGACTCCGTTAACCGAAAAAAGAACACAACAACAAGATTCCAATTCAACAGTAGGCACATCATCAGCTGCAGGTACATCATCAGCAGCAGGCACATCATCAGCAGCAGGTATATCATCAGCAGTAAACACATCATCTTCAGCAGACGCATCATCTTCAGAATCTGTGGAAACAATCCAATCACAAAAGGCCTGGGAAATTTTATCTAAAGCATCCATCACTCTTCCTTTGGGCCAATTACTTGCACTAGTACCAGGAGTTCGATAGAAATTTCAACAACAGTTCAGTCCTGTGCCTTCCTGCATTCCGACGACAGCCACAGTACAACCAAAACCCGATTCTACAATCGATCATTCAGTTCCTTTAATTACGGTATGGTATAAGAATCATAAAATCACACAGGTACTAATTGATGGAGGATCTAGAGTCAACATTGCTACTGCTGCACTGTGTAGAAGGTTAGGGTGGACCGAAATCGAACCAGTTTAGATTTTTGTCAGAATGGCCGACCAATCAAGAGTCCATCCCCTTGGACTTGTACGAAATGTACCAATCACCTTACAAGGTACAACATTTAAAATGACTTTTGTCATATTAGATTTACCCGAATCCACTCTTGATTACAACCTCCTTTTCGGCCGACCTTGGCTGAAGCACGCTAAGGTGATACAGGATTGGTCTGCACAAGAGCTCACTTTCAAGGATAAAAATCGTAAATACACTGTAAAATTAGATGCTAACCAACCTTGCAAGTTGCATGCTAGACCGTATTTGGCGGAACCAGTTCATATGCTAGATGGTTTGTCAGATGATGAAGAAGAAGAGTTTCTGAAAAATAACATTGACTTGATCTCCCTAGGAACTGTTGATCTACAATCTGTTGTAGATAACTGGAACCCTGCAGTTTGCACAGTAATGACTGTAACATAAGAAGATAAGAAGGAAGATACTACTGCTATAGATGATGCTCAACTGCAACAACTTTTTAAGCCAGCTGACGATACAGAGAAGCCTCGATAATTTTATGTTCCAAAAGATCAGTTGATCACTTATAATTTAGGCGATGAAGATCATCCGCGTCCTGTCAAGCTAAAACAAAACTTACCGGAAACATTTCAGGCAGGCTTAATTCAGCTACTCCGAGAATTCTCCGACGTCTTTGCATGGGATTACAAAGATATGAAAGGATTGGACCCGCGCATCTATCAGCACAAAGTCATGCTGAAGCCAGAGGCCAAACCAAACAAACAACCCAGTTACCGGATGAATCCAAACTATGCATCACAGGTAAAGGCAGAACTGGATAGGCTACTTAAAGTCGGGTTTATTGTACCTATAGAACATGCTGAATGGATCTCACCAATTGTTATCGTCCCGAAAAAGAATAAGCAGTTACGAATATGTGTAGATTATCGGAAATTGAACGCAGCCACAGTGCCTGATCCTTTTCCGATCCCTTTTCTGGACACAATGCTTGATAGAGTAGTAGGCCATGAAATGTATTCATTCTTAGACGGATACAGTGGATATAATCAAGTTAGAATGGTTGAACAGGATATACCGAAAACTACATTCATTACCAACTGGGGTGTATTTGCTTGTACTGTTATGTGGTTTGGATTGAGAAATGCCCCAAGTACATTTCAAAGATGTATGCAGGAAATATTTTCTCCTTATCTCACCTCTTTTATGCAAGTCTACCTCGACGATTTTTCAATTTTCGGTAAGATGATAGCACTTTACGGTGCTGCTTCGAAAAATGCAGAGAATACAGACTCTGTTTGAACCCAAACAAATCCGTGTTTGCGGTTTCATGTGGCAAGCTACTTGGTCACATCGTATCTGCACAAGGTATACAAGTAGATCCAGATTCGGCAGTATTAGAAGCCCCGGTGCCCACTACACCGAAGGAAGTTATGCACTTCATGGGCCAAGTAAGATGGCATGGACGACACCTACGGTGGCTTGCTCATTTAGCAATACCACTGAACAAGCTAATCACCAAGACTCCTCGACAATTTGAGTGGACTCAGGAATGTCAGATAGCATTTGTCGTTTAAAGAGTTTATTAACACAGGTTCCCATTTTATAGCCGCCGGACTGGGATTGCCCATTTCATGTATCTGTTGATGCTTCAGATATAGCAATAGGAAGTGTTTTGATGCAACAAATTGATAAGTGGTTCAGACCAGTGTACTATGCAAGTCGAAGATTAGCCCCTGCCGAGAAGAATTACTCTGTAACAGAAAGAGAATGTCTAGGGCTAGTATATTCTGTCAAGAAATTCAGACATTACTTGTTGGGCCGTAAATTTACCTTTCATATAGATCATGCTGCGCTTGTCTATCTAGTTCGGCAACAACATCTAGGTGGTTGATTAGCACGATGGGTTCTACTTTTACAGGAATTTGACTATACGGCAGTACGCAGGAAAATTGCAGTCTTTAGTCGTCGATTTCGATTGATTGCTGGAGAATAATACTATGTGGATCATTCTGGAATTTTACTTCGATGTATTCCACCACATGAAGTTAACTCAGTTATTACTTTAGCTCACTCAACTCCTTCCGGTGGTCATTTTGCTGCAGACTTAACACATCGAAAAATTCTGCAAAGTGGTCTCTGGTGGCCAACTATGCACAGAGATATATCTCAGTTTTTCAAACAATGTGACACTTGTCAAAGATCTGGACAGCCCTTACAACATCATCTTTTCCCTCTGCAACCTATCTTACCATTGGAACCTTTCCAGAAGTGGGGTCTAGATTTTATCGGTCCGATTACACCTCCAGCAGTCTTCAGTAACAATCGTTACATACTGACCTGTACAGATTATGCAACGAGATGGGCAGAAGCCTGGGCTTTACGGTCTGCTATAGCTGTTGCGGTAGCAAAGTGTCTGCTAACCGATGTCTTTCCACGTTTTGGTTTACCACTGGAACTTGTTTCAGATCAAGGCACTCATTTTGTGAACAATTTAATGAAGGCACTAACACAGTCGTTCCAGGTCACGCATAAGTTTAGTTCCCCTTATTATCCTCGTGCTAATGGTTTGGCCAAAAGTACAAACAAATCCTTGTTGAATATGCTTCGGAAATTGATCATGGAAGCACCGGAAAGATGGGATCAACTGCTACCTGCAGTGTTATGGGCATATCGAACTACATACAAGGTAACAACAGGATTAACACCTTTCAAACTAACTTATGGATTGGAAGCAATAGCACCAATGGAGATAGTTATACCAAGTTTACGAGTAGCAATCGCTCAGAAACTGCTATCGGAACACTCACTGTCATTTCGGTTGGATACACTCAGAGAGTTAGACGAACAACGATGGCACAGCTTTTTAACTATGCAGGAAGTACAACTAAGACAGGCTCGGACGCATGATCGATACTTGAAAACTCCAGTTTTTACGGTGGGACAACTTGTCCTTTTTTATAATGCAAAGTCGAATCGGTCTGATGGTAAATTCAAATTACGGTGGTATGGCCCTTACCGGATTTCAGAACAAGTGGGCCCAGCAACTTTTTGGTTGACTACGTTGACCGGAAGCTCTCTTCCGAAAGTCATCAACGGTTCGAAGTTGCGGCCGTATCAACACATAACGAACCCGTAGTAAAACATTTTGCAGTTGGCCGCATTTTTTGGAGTTCACTTTACTTTTCTTTTTTTTCTTTTTGTGCGAGTTTAATAATACAAGTTTGTAAATATCCGCGTCTTGAAACCTATTTATGTCCACAGCCGCCCTGCCCTTGCCAGCTACTCACGCATGCACACCGAAGTTAAGGATGATCATTTCAATACCACGCGATGATTAGTGGTTCTCATTACCCTTCCAGGCAGCGCATCTACATAACCTTCTCCATTCTGCCAAAAATCGCTATTGTGTTTGCGTGCTTTGTATGTTTGTGTATTCCTTGTGTGCCTGCGTTGTGTGATTACTATCTTTGTTGCACTATGGAAGCTTTGGCGAATTATGCCGCCTTCCGTATATGGAATCCCTGCCGACGTAGCAGAGTTCCTGCGTAACCGTAGGCTTGCTAATTTCGCTGAACTGCCATGGCATTCAGTGGAATCCCACCCTTTCTTTGCCAATATCATCTCCGCCATCGCCAACATGCTGGCTACAGAGCAGAACTGACCGATCACAACCTTACCTACACGGACCGTAATAACCCTTCAGTCATTCGCTGAGTCGTTTCGACTCCCTGCGCAAGGTAGACAAAAGGGCCCTAACCTCCCCGAAGCAACCATGAGAGAATTATTCCCTAGATACTCCTCTAATGAATATGCCATTCTCTGCCGACCAGAACCAGAAAGATCAGCCCTGCAGTTCTTAGTTGCAATCCTAAACCTACAGAAGCGCACTTACGGCATATCCCGGCCATTTTACTCTGCCATAGACTTAGCTGCCCGAGAACCAGTGAACTTTGCCACTTATTTCTTCCAACGTATCCACAAGGAGTGTGTAGCAATAATCAAGCAGGTGAACAAGGGAGGCATGCCTAGGTCCCGATTACTGCACATACTATCATTTCTCTTTCCAGCAATCCTAGCAGCCCAACCACCACCCCGGGGACCCATTCTGAGACATGAGGAGTCGATACAGCTACTAGAGGACGAAGAAGAAGAAGATGAAGAAGAACTCAACCAGCTATTCCGCAGGAAACGAATCAGAATCAGCTCGTCTGAGAGTGAAGCACAGAAGTCAACCGTAGAAGATAAAGAAGAAGATAAAGATGAAGAAAAGCAAGAAGAAGACACATTCAATGACACCGCCACATCCATGCAGCATGAGTCATCCGCACAGTCATCATCATCTGAGCAACAAGAACAGGTAAAGCAGACTGAAACAGAAACAATTTCTACCGAAGAAGCTTCTCAGCAACAAACTGAGCAGGAACAACAAGGAGATGAACAAAAAATTGCTAAAAATGTTTTCGAAGAGCTACTCAAGGCCGTTGAGTCAACCATCGTGGACACCGACAAACAAAATAAGGTAACTGAAACTACCTCTGTCATTCCCACTCCCCCACCGGAACCACCCATCATCATCATCCAGCCCATTTCTCCTGTCGAAACCGCCGAATCATCATCATCCTCCCTCAACTACTCTCCACCAAACTCCCAACAGCTCCTCAACGCATTCACGTCCCAACCGCAACCCCAGCTACCCCTTCCTTCCCTTCCAATACTGTCCGAACTGGCCAATATGGGCCATGTTCTTATCAATTTATCTCAACAACTGCCCATCCACATGAAAGCTGCCACCGACAGTATCCGCAACGAGCTACAACATAAAGTTGACATGCTAGAAGCTGACATCAGCCCCCTACAAGAGGAATTACTAATTGCCAAAGCCGAAAGCCAATCCCTGCAAGAACAGTTAAAGGAGCTACAAGCAAGACTCACCGAACAGGAAGTGCTAATCAACCAGAGAAATACAGCACTGGCAGAACTCATCGAAAAGGATAAGTTATTAACCGAAACACAGGCAGAAGTCAGTCAATTAAAACTAGAATTGCAGGATAAGGAGGATGCCAGAATTGCATTAAGTAATTTGCTGGAAGAGACAAGAGAAACACTGGACGAAGTGGTACAAAAAGGACAAGAGCAGCACGAGCTGGCAATGAGAACCACTGAGGAACTCCAAAGATTTAAGTTAGATTTCGATCAGGTAAACAACATATTACGGCGAAAGCTAACACAAGAAGCCCAGACACAGAAGCTGATAACAGATCTAAAAAGAGAACGCGACGCCTACTCCAGAACTATACAGTACCAAAATCAGGAGATTGAACGAAGAGAAAATCAGCTTGAAAATCAAAAGGACAGAGTAATCAATATGCAGAATCAGCCGGAAGAAATGAAAGTTTGAAAAGATGCAGCTCTATCTAACGAATTCTACCTGCAGGAAGCATTTTTGCAAACTCAGGCCGAAATTTTGCTCACCGTAGCTATAGCCCTAAGCTCTCTTAGAATAGATGCGCAACTAGTAGAACCAGACACCCTTAAACAAATGTTAGAAACACTTAAGAAAAAGATCGCCCGAACTTTTAGACTAGCCCGGAATATGTACTTAGAAGGAATAGTAGACGAGCCGTAATTTTGTAAAACTTGCGGGTTCGAGTCCACCGGGCGTGCCAGTGTTAGTCGGCCGCCGGATGGGGACATGTAAAACGGAATCTTGTATTCACACGCGTGAAAGGTTGTTACGCGCATATTTGTAAATCTTTATAAAGTAATGAAAAGAAGCGCTCCAGGGAGTGTGGGATTTGGGCCTATTGTTGTGTTATCGCCAGACTGTTCGTTTGGTTGTCTGTCTGAATGTTGATGTAGTGTTTGTTTTGGCATAATCTCTATGTTCGAAGTCTTGTTCGTATCAGGCTTTGTCTATCGCTTGTTGTCCATCGTCGATCTCGGTTCTGTTGATAAACTTCATAGTGGTCGAGAGATAACTATGCTATCAGTCTGAACGTTACTGCGTGACGATTGGAGTAACTCAGAGTACCATAGCAATCCTCCTCGTAGACTAATGGTACTATGCGTATCTGTGTGTCTTACCTAGTGAACCCCGTTAAGGTGGTGAGTTTCATTACTGTTGTCTGAATAAGTTGTTTATGCCTCTCTGTGGGATTGTGCTAGCGTCCTATGTATTACGGCTCCTTGAAAGTTGTTTCTTCAAGAATTGATGAAATCCGAGCAACTGTGTTAATATTTTGATAGTCAGATCTGTGTTGTGTTGTTGTAGTGTTGGGATCTGTCTGCCTGCGGCAAGGTTAAGTACAGTAAGGATCTGCTAAGTTGAGTACTGGACCTCCAGTACTGTGTGCTGAACCCTCAGGTTCTCTGTGTTACGGTGTTGTTTAATCTTGATACTCGTTCTGTGAAGTTGCTAGAATACTCTTGTTCTGGCATTTCCAGTAAGTTTATGTGTAGATGCAATATGGCATCTTAGTGCATTTGGTACGTTCGGTTGAGCTAAGACTGTGACAGTAAATTCTAAGTACGGTACGCCGATAGAGCTCTCAGCAGTAGTACAGTGCTGGGTGTGAACAGTACTTTTGGGAACTAAGTACAGGGCCTCTGTCTAACAGACCCCTACCACTCCCAAGAACCCCCCAAGAGTCGGTTAAACGCTCTTCTGATAGTTAGAACGAAGCGGTTTAACATTTTAACTCTTACCATTTAACAACACCCAACCTCGTAAGGTAGAGGCACCCATCTTGAGGAACTTCATGGACACCCAACTTTGGGAACTCATGGATCTGTCCAGCCAAGATTTGAACTCAGGATTTCCTCCTTGAGATTCAAAGCATCAACCACTAGGCAGATGAGGACTCCCGTGGGTGATGAGAAGGTGCACCTTGGCATGTCTGAAACATTCGATTTGCATCTTAGCAGACACTATTCATTCTTATGTAGCTTCTTATTGGGATCAAGGTCCTAAAACCTAATCAACTTTCTCCTCTCTTAATTCTAATATGTTTCCACTAGCTAAATGTATAAGAATGCCTCTTGCCTTTCTAGATTTTAGCATCCTCAACCTTCAAAATCCTGATGATGGGAACATGAGCGAGTCATCCTATGGAATCCCGACCACCTATTTTGAGTCATTGGTAATAGTGGAGTTAGGCTTCAACTTGTTCCAAGCTTGAAGAACCTTACCTTGATAGTCTGTCTCCATTCTGTCTAATCTCCTGTCACCATTCGGTCTAATCTTCTGTCTCCATTCAGTCTACACCCAAGAAATCTTATGTCTCCATTAAGTCTAATCTTCCTATATGGTTCTATTGAGAAGGTTCTTCATAGTTCCAAATTGTGCTGATATATTATTTACTACTATCCGGGAACATAATAGTTTATATCTTCATGCTTTATTAGACTTGCTTGAAACAATGCTTAATGTGATTTTATTATTAATTTCTAGGATTTCATTAGAAGAGAGAAAATTAATAATAAAGTGAAACGAGAAAATTGAGGGTCGAGTAGGTTCCTCAGGTTAGGTTGAAGACACATAGATAAGCTAACCAACAGCTGTCCGTATTGAATTGAATAGTGATCTACAGGTAACACTGGTTATGCATGAATAGAAAATACTGAAAAGCAAAAGAGAAAGTAAGTCAACGTGATAGGAAAGCAAAACCGCAATCTGAAAAGCACGCACGAAAGAAAAGCAAAAGAGAAAGCATCCTGGCGCATTGTACATGGAGGCATGGAATCTTCTACCACGCACGCCTCCGCTCAGAGATAGCGCGCGCCAGAAGATTCTATGCGCAACACTGGACGGAGGTGTTCGAAGTTTGTAATTGACTTCGTACTGAGGGGAAGATTCTAGTCGCAACACTGGACGGAGGTGGGGAGGAGAAAAGCAGTCGGCGAAAAGCTACATGCCTCACTGCTGCATAAATAACCCCTTGCTCCGCCTTTCTACACGTACAGTACCCTTTTGATTATGTAACGTCCATATTGCTCATTTTTTGCTGTATAAGCGATGTCCCACTGCATGTGAAGACCTATTCTGGATAGCGCATCAACAGTGAAGTCGCAAATATATATATATATATATATATATATATATATATATATATATATATATATATATATATATATATATTGTAATCGTTACTGACACAACGATTGGTGTGTACGTAAATATATATCTTTTCTTGAGCAGTAATGAAATAATCAGTTTGTCTTTCTCCTATTGGATCACTTCTTCTGAAGTTTCAGGATTTTTCTCAAAAATAAGCATTTCTGAGAAAAAGGAAAGGCTGTGGGCCTTTTCCTGAATTCTTTTTTTTTTGAGAATACCAAGATAATTAAATTAATGTAAGAGAGTTACAAGCTGCAAGGAAGTTATTCATTGATTTGTATTTATTCTTTGATATATTTTCCATAATTTGTAATCTAAATACTATTGCCCTTGCGCCAAACCGTATCTTTCACATAAGGATTAAACACATCAAGGTGAATTATCACTTGATGAGATAAAATATGAATAATTAAAAATCAAGTTTGAATACATAAAATAGGTACTAAAGACTACTTTGTTGATATTTTGACAAAGGCATTTGATAATACAAAGCTATACAAGTCTAGTACATGCATTGGATTGAAAAAACTTGAATTAAAATAAAAGGTCAAAGTCTTAAGGGGAAGTTTGAAAAGAGCAAGCAACCTTAGGAAACATGGATAAATTCATGACCTATAAATTTTCCAATCAAATACAAGGCCAAACTACAAGTTTCGTACCTCCAAACTTCCTCAAGTTATATTATCATGAATAAAAGACAATATGTAAGTTGGAAAAATATTTAAAGGGTAATAATTTTATTCCAATACTTATTTTGTTTGTTCTAATTAATAGGAGAAGTAAGATTCTAGCTTAAGATCCTCCCCCACTTGCTTCAATCCCTATTTCAAGTTACCATAGCTCACCATATAGTCATACGATGATAGAGCTCATACCCTCTTTATTATATTTCTCTCGTCTATTCTTCTAATGATCCATTGGGCATGTTCTCATACTCATTTCAATATCTTATAGTATTTCAAAGTTTTGTTGAATTTTTGTGTTTGAATATTTCATTAAGTGCATTTAATAAAAAGATACAATTTGTTAGCTCCAAATATTGAATTGCATTTTCCTTTGTGTTGAGGGCATTGGTTCTCATGAATGGAGAAGACAATTTCAATGGGGTTCTTGTTCGATATCATTAGGTCTTTTATTCTTTTATAAAATATATGTGTTAAAATTTGCACCATATCTTAGAAAAAGCAAAAACCAAAGCATGAGATAGTCTACTAAGTGCTCCTTTGAGAGCTTCAGTACTCTAGTTGCATAAGGAGTTATTATTTCTCCCAATAACTTTCCCTTCATAGCTCTAACAATAATCTCAAAAATAAAGATGAATCTTTTAGAATGTGTATCACTATACAAAATTATTATTGCCAACCCAAATTAGATTATGTTCTTGATTATCTACGTAATGTCATTGTTATTGGCAAGATGTAACTCAAGTGATAATCATGATAATACAGTAAGAAAATATGTATATGAAATTTCTTTTAAAATTAATTTCTAGCACTAATATCTTTTGGTATTTTATGATGTTAATGAATCATTATAATCTGTTGGAAAATTTATAGTAAACTTTATAGATGATATATCAGTACGTAGTAAATCTTTTGATGAACATGAAATTTAGTTAAGGAATATCTTGAATAAACTTAGAGAAACTAAACTCTATGTCAATCATGTTGGATTTTCAAGCTCTCCGGAAGAAGAGGAACATAAACAAGGAAGAAGAAGAAACTTGGAGCACAACACAGAACAAAATATATTATCAAGTGAACATACAAATATACATAACACATATGGTTTATAGGCATATATACAAGATGAGGGAAAATAACCTCCTAATGAAGGAAAAAAGTGCCGCAATGATCCTAAGTGTTTTCAAACACATCACTACCAAAATATATCAACAAATCCCCCATAGGATTGATGCGGTGAACAAGGAATTGGCACTCATGTATAAGGAAGTGCCAAGCTATGTGGAAAGATATGTCCACAATAGGAAGTAAGCCCAAAGCTATGCAAAAAGCTTTAAACTTCTCCCTACAAAGAGCCTTTGTGAAAAGGTCTACAACATTATCTTGTGTGTGCACATAAGCCAAACTGATCCCTCCGGTAGAGAACCTCACCTTGACATAATGATAGTGCATCTCAATAAGCTTTGTGGGATCATGCAACCTAGGGTTCCTCACAATTGGCAAATGCACTATGACTATTAGAGATAATCGTGGTGCCAAAAGAGTGACTGATACCCAAGTTAACCAAAAGGTATCTTAGCCACACACACACACTCAATAGTCGTTGGGAAACTTGCCCTATGCTCAGCCTCACAACTAGAAGTGGCCACAATAGGCTCCTTCTTGCTCAACCAAGATATGCAAGACCTACCAAGCATGAAGTAAAAACCACAGGTGGACACACAAGTGTCATAGCAACTAGTCTAGTCATAGTCATAAAAAAGCATGTAAATCCTTTGGTTATAATCCTCATTTGGGATAAAACAATCCAAGTAGTCGGGTATCACTCAAGTAGTGAAAGATGCACTTAACCTCCTGTCAATGCTTGACACTTGGACAATGCATAAACTAGCTCATCTAAGAGTCAGCAAACCAAATAGCAAGCGGATTCATGCATAAGTAAATCAAGCATCAAGTAGAATACTAATAGAGAACAACATCAAATGGATCTCTAGCATCATGAAGACTCAACAATAAACCTATTTCCATGGGAATGGCAATAGGTTTGCAAATCTTCAAATCCAAAACACTGCAATAATTTGTCAATATACTTTTGTTTGACACAAATCTATATCAACTTGCATAAACTCAATACCAAAATAAGGATGCAAATGCCCTACATGTAACATCACAAAAGAAGCATGCAAATAAGCCTTAAATTCAGAAATATGCTTGTGATTATGACCAATGAGTAACATGTCATCAATATATAAAACAATAATCAAAATTCCATCTGCATGCTTAACATATAAGGTGCTCTCAATCAGACTATTCTCAAAACCATGTGCAACCAAGTAGGCATGTATCTTTTCATACCAAGCACATGGTGCTTGCTTCAAACCATATAATGCCTTTTTCGACATGTGCACTTTGTTTCCATGTCCTTTCTACACAGAATTGTAGGGCTGAAATGCATATGCTCCTTCATGTAAATCATCATTAAAAATTTTAGTTTTAATGTCCAAATGATGTACATTCCAAGCATGATGAGCTACAAATGCAAAAACGCTATGAACGGTGGTCATGCGGCATGTGGGAGCAAAGCTCTCATCAAAATAAATGCCTCTCTTGAGCATAACCTTTGGCAACAAGCCTAGCCTTATACCTGTCAATTGTTCCATCAGGCTTACATTTTAACTTGTTAAGCCATTTTGTGCCATTCACTTTTTTTCTTAGAGGCAAATCACATAAAGACCAAGTACCATTCTTCATAATAGAATCACATTCTGATTGCATAGTTGTCATCCAATTTTTTGAATTTTGTGCTTCATGAGAAGAAAGAGGCTCATTCTCATCACAATGACTAGAGGGAGTCATTGCATAGCAAACTAATGCAAAGGAAGCACTATGAAAGTCTCAATGGGTACAATATGGAAAAGCTGCATCTAATTTGCTATCTCTCAAAGTCTACACCAGCCATTTAGGCATAGTTTTAGCCTCTTCTATGTCAGCCCTCTCATCAACAAGTGCATCATGTATATCTTCATAAAAACTGGAATGATCTACATTATCATTTGGAACTGATAAAGGCTGAAAAATCGTCTAAAAAACATCATGGCTAACCAAAATGTATTTAGTATGTGGATGATCCAGATGATAGCCTTTGTTTTCAAAACTTTACCCTAGAAAAATACATTTCATTACTTTATCATACAATTCCTTGCATTGCTTTTCAAACACTAACGCATATGTTAGACAACCAAAGACATGGAGATGAGCAATAGATGTCTTGCAACCATGCTAAACCTCATATGGAGTGATTGATTAAAGTGCTTTGGTGGGATACATGTTAGGTACATATGGTATACACATAACAACCTCAAGCAAGAGGCCATGTGGTAAAGCCTACCTTTTGACCATAAACCTCTTCATCTCCATAAGAGACCTATTCCTGTTGTCAACAAATCCATTTTATCGGAGTATACATGGCCCTATACATTGATGTTTTCTCCCACGCTTAGCCACAAATGCATTAAAATTAGATGACATGTATTCCCCCTTGTATCAAAATGGAGGTGCCCAATTTACATGCTGATATATTTTCAACCATAACCACAAATTTTTTGAAGCACATAAACACTTTGGAATGTACTTTCAATGGATAAACCCTTGCATGCCTAGAGAAGTAATCAATAAAAGACATGAGGTAAAGGTAGTTTCCAAATAAATGTGTCTCCATAGGACCACAGACATCACTATGAACAAGCTGTAATTTATGAGCAACTTGAATTGAACCATCCCTAGGGAAAGAGGAATGCTGCATTTTTTCCAAAATATAGGCTTCACAGACATGTTTATAAGTGCCTCAAGTTTGGGTAGAGATGAAACCATTTCAAATTTCTAGAGAAGTAGCAAACTAGCAAAAATCAAATGAAAAAAGTGTGCATGTCAAAGCTTTGCATCTAAGATAGCCTGAGAATCTTAAATTGTACATGTTGACTCATTCACAAATTTTGCATATTCTATAGGCTTACACGGCCCACAACATAAAATGTGAGAAGCAATAATAACATCATCATTTGAGAGATCATGAACTACACATTTGTCATCAACAAATTTGAAAACCAAGCCAATCTTGGCTAATGTTGAAAATAACAACAGATTTTGGTTGATCCCTAGCACATATAAAGCATCTGACAATGTGAAAGAACTACCATTAGTAGTATTCAATATGATCTTATCAACTTCCATTACAAGATAAGAGGATTCATTAGCACATGTAACAATATTCCCTGTAGGAGATAGATTAAGTGAATTGAAGAAACTGCACTACACGTGATATATTTGCTTGCCCACTATCAAAGTACCAAACATCTAGGTCTACTATAGGCATGGCATACATTGCTCATAAGAAGATGGGTCATAGTTGCAAACAGTAGTAAGTGCCTATTCTTCATTCTCAACAAGATTCAACTTTTTATGACATGATCATATTCCTTATAGTATTTGCAAAATTATTTTCTTTTTTTTTTTGTTTCTTCTCATCTTCGTCTTCCTTCTTCAACCATGCAACATTAGTGGATTTTTGCTTACTAGTAGATTAGCTCCATTTACCTTTGTCCTTCTAACTAGCTAAGAAAGCCTGATCTAGAATATGCATAAATAATATGTTCTTCCTAGATTGATCTTCCAGCATAAAAAAAAGAGTAACTCCTCAAATTTTAAGAAATTGGGATTTCCTTCATCATCGATTGAAGAGTAGAAGTAAAACTCTAATATGAATCTAGAAGACCATTAAGAATAGTCTACACAAGTGAACTATCTTGCAAGACTTCATCAACAAAAATCAACTGCTCCTTCAAATCTTTGATCTTTATTAGGAAATTGTCCATAGTCTTCTTCATTAATATGCTCACTCTCCAAGTGTTTTCGGAGCTAAGCAATACGAGCGTCATTTCTTACCAGTTATAAATTTTTAGGTGTATCCCAAGCATTCTTTGTTGTCATGCAAGAACAAGTGTGAGGGATAATGGAAACTTTGACATAAAAAGATATCAATGAATGTTCCTGAGCATCTTTGTCATCCATATTGTGATTGTCTCGTATCACGATACTTAGGTATCGTGTATCATGTTGGTCGTGTATCATGATACATAAGTATCGTGGGTTCCCCAAGTATCGTGTATCATCACTTACCAAGTATCGTGTATCGTGAAGTCCGAGTATCACCCACGTCAAGCATCGTGTATCGTTGCCATCAAGTATCTTGTATCGTGAACATCCATCTCGTGTATCACGATACTACACCAGTATCATGTATCATCTAGAGACAAGTATCATGTATCGTGGAATTCCTAGTATCATGTATCGTTTAGTTTAGATATCGTGTATCGTGGCAAGGCAATTATCATGTATCGTCTGCTTTCAAGTATCGTCGATACTTCCTAAGTATCATGTATCACCTCTTCTGAAGCGATCCCAGAGAGGTCATGTTTCCCTATTTTAACCCCCAAAACCCTGAACTAGCATAAGTTTCTCATATGAAATCTATTTGTTGTGATTTTGGGTTTGTCAGAAAGCTCCTGGGGATTATTGGATGTAGTATTTTGAAGTTGACCCTCAAGTGGAACTAGGAATCCAAGGAGTTCCAAAGGATTTTGAGCAATATAAGGGGAAATTTTGGACTTGTAGACAAGGCTTATGAACCTGAGATCGGGTAGACACCTAAGCAAGGATAGAAAAAGCATTAAATCCTCTAAGGCGAGTGTCAACCACACAGTGAGGTTGTGGGCACAACAACTTAGTGGTCATCCCTACGTGCTAAATTTTGAAACAAGTGACTTAGAAATTTCTTTTAGCATGGAGAGATCCACGTGTACCTTAGGAACTGCCTATTTACAAACACTTGAAGGTCCCTATAAGACACAATTGGAGTATATCAAGACCAACCAATTAGGTGCACGCATCTATGAGGATGGCCTAAGGTGATCAGTGGTCCAACTCAAAAATCCAGATCAACCTTTTGGACTTGAACACCCAGTGGTCAAGTTCGAAGAGGGTTCATACATTGATAACGAGGGAACCATGTATGTGGTTACCAACTTACCAGATAGGATGGATGAGTTTGGAAATGTTATTCGTGAGAACAAGGTAGGAGACCTAGAGCAAGGAGACCTAGGATGAGAACCCAAGACTCCTAGAGGTAAGTCAATCTTGACTAGGGTCATCACTCGAGATTGGAACCCTCAAGATAACAAAATCATAGAGCTATTCATGAATAGAGAAACAGACAAAGCCTTTTGGAGATTCAAACTAGATCAACCTAGCCCAATAGTCACATCTACGAGTTCAAGGATCCAGAGACACCAAGCAAAGTTGTCTATCTAGATAACACATCGGAGAAAATGTTCTTGGTAACAGAACATCATAGGCATGCATACACCTAGAAGAGCCAATTGATTTTTCCCCCACCAAGATCTAATGTCCCCAATGGCCTCCAAGGGGCAAGGTCATCCCAAGCTCATGAAACTTAGAGGGAAAGAAACAGAGAGAGACCTGAGGTAAGCTTTGCACATACGGTGGGTAGAGATCGATCAGGATTTGAGAATGAAAGACCTGAATGGGAGAGACATAGAGCTCATGGGCATCAAAGAGATGAACGTGATTTTCTGTTGTCGAGACCTCAAGAGCACCCAAGAACCCTTAGACCCTCTCAAGTGGTCAAGGCAATGAAGAACTATTTTGATGGATTCAGAGATCCTTATGATCATGTGGCCGAGTTGAAACAAGTGTTAAGAGCCGAACACGTCAAGGAATTGTTCACACAGTTTGAGGCATTTGGTTTGACCCTCAAGGGTACTGCCTTAGCTTGGTTTCAACCTTTGAATAGTCGCAACTACCGAGAGATAGGTCAATTGCTAGAGGAATTCATTGTAGAATTTTCCAAGAGTGGTATCAGGCATAACACATCATCCTTGATCCACAGCTTCAAGCAGACACCCCAAGAAATAATGCAGCTTGCAGGAAGATGATTCAGATAGTACTTAGAAAGATGCCCTATTCCGGAATTACCCATACCAGCCAAACAAGTGGCCTTGTTTTTAGATGGCTTATGAAACACCAAGTTAAAATCATACGTGTGCTTGAAAGATCCTAGATCCATAGAAGAGTGTGTGCAGATATGTATTGACATAGAAGACAATTTGGGTGAGGAGTTAGGACTCTCAAAACTCTATAAGGATTCAGACAACTCTACTAGCCATACTCCTTGAACCTCCACAGAGATAGATGAGATACCTGAGCAAGTGCGCAAGAAGCTAGGAGTTCAAAATAGAGAAACACCAAGGGTCACCTCATTGAAGCGATGTTACAATTGTGGAGGAGACCACATGGCTAATGTTTGCCCAATGATGGCTCAGCCCCAAGGAAACCCTAATGCTCTATCTTGCACCATTGAGAGGAAATACACTAATCATATGACTCAAGATTGTTCATACAATAGGCAAGCTATCAGACAAAATGATCAGCAATCTTACTAGCAAGGCAAGTATCAAAATCAATACCAAGAGCCATATTATAGGCCGCAACAGCAATATCAGGCACCATATAGGCTGCAACCAATCCTAGGAAACCAACCACGAGCTCCTTCCAATGTGATCCCAGTTAAGTATGCAGTGGTAGAGGAGAACCTTAATAGAGCATTGGTGCCACTAACTGCATTGGTCTCAAAAAATGACTCTCATGCTCATAGTTTAGACTACTCCCATGAAGATAGACCACAAGCTTATTACACAGAGTCACTAGAGCATAGTTAGGCTTATTCCTATCAATACGAGACACCACTTATGGAACAGAATTGGGAGCCAGAATACTCAAATGTCATGTACACGAATCCAAACCCTAGGCCCCAATAAAGACAAGTAAGATCACAAGCCCCTAGATGAACATGTTTTAGATGTCAGTGTGACCATTTCATTTGTGAATGTCCCCAGTCACCGACTCTAGGACAAGGACAAAACATCACAATACAAGGCTTTTGTCATGAGTGCAGTAAAGAACACATCTCAAGAGAATGTCCTAGGAATCCCTCTAGTGCACCCAAGGTTACACCCATCAATGTGGTAGGCTTAGTGGTGGATTCAAGTTGAAGTAGTAGTAATGTGGCTCCTGTACAGGTATTTACTAGGGCACAAGTTGTACAACAAGCAAAAGAAACTAATCAATCAGATTCAAGTGAATCAAGAGAGCCTAGTAAGAGGAAAACAAGATCTTGGAAGGATACCAGAGAGAAAGCTAATCGCAAGTGGAATAAAAAATTACCTGAATTAGAAGAAAGCCTGAAATACACAAAAACAAAAATAGAAGACATTGCATCTCAAAGCCCCTCGCATGCTGAAACTCCATCCACATCACCTCATTCCACACCACCAGCCATTGTAAATAGACTGCAACCAGGGTCTGTTCTTGCAGATCCAACCCCAGAAGGCTTGGACATGATGTTCAAGGCCTATCAAGGCTCGACTTCAAGAAGGGCCAACAATTGCAAACCTAGACAAAAGTTACCCTAGAGCAGATTTAGAGATTGAATGCACAAAAATATGCATGAAAATGGTAGAGCTACCTCAAGCTATGCTCGAGACTCTCATGTGTTAGGATTAGCTTATTTGAGCCTTGATCTTGTATCAGCTTGTACCCATTTCTTGGGAAAAGAGAGCTTCTTGGAGCCGTTGCTTCTTGTCTACTCCTTAGTGTGTGTATGTGCATGTGTGTAAGTGTGTATGCATGTGCTTGATATCTCTTGTTGTGGATGCGTATACTTCCATCTTGCAGCATGCATTCTTCATACCACCAATTGATCGATCCATGGATTTTGACATTTTATCGTGCATAAATAGTCTTGCTTGAAATTGGTACATCAATTATGCATGTAGATCTACGACATGAGAAGTATGTATGTATGTATGTATGTATGTATGTATGTATGTATGTATGTATGTATGTATGTATGTATGTATGTATGTATGTATGTATGTATGTATGTATGTATGTATGTATGCATGTATGCATGTGTGTTTGTGTGCATATACGTATGTATATGCCTATAAATGCATATAAGTATATATGTATGTATGTATGTACTACATATGCATATGAAGAGACTTGATTGATGTACACGTAATTCATGTCCCATCCTACTTATGCACTTGTACTCAATATAGATAGTATGTATAATGATTTTGCATAATCTTGGCTTTAGCTATTTCTAAGTTCTTTTTAATATGCTTCTGTAGACCTCAAAATCCAACAATTGGTGTCAAAGTAGGTTGCTGATTTTAGCTTGTTTCAACCTCTAATGCACTATCATAGTGACTATGCAAGCAATTTTTTCGTTTTGTGCCAAACATATATACATGTTTTGGTTTGACATTACAAGGGCCTCAAAGTCTACTACATGTTTAATAGAGCTTGACATGGTGTTTCTATTCAAATTTTTGAGATATAGTCATTTTTCTACATTAGGCTATTTAATCACTAACCATAGAGGAAAGAAATGACGTATTATGTATGTTGGCTCTTCAGTATAGGTTGGATGGTACTAAGTATCCATTGTGGGCATATGTAATGCATCATGTATTGGTAGCAAAATGGCTATGGAATATTGTGTAGGGTGTTGAAAAACATCCTTCTAGACCTACATGAGACCATGCTTAGTATATGATTGCTTATGAGCCTTACCTAATTGACATGCCTCACATCTGTATGTCATATGTTGAATTGCAACATTAGGTAATCCAAGCATTGAACCATTGTTAACCATATCCTTAATACCTCTTTCATTGAAATGTCCAAGCCTTTTATGCCAAAGATCTAACTCAGAGATCTTATGTCCTCCATAAGTGAACAAGGCATGACCAACATTGTCTTGAATCTTCAATGTGAATAGCCTTTCTTCTTTCTTTCCTAATAATTTGTTTATACCCATTGCTAGGGTCTTCCACAAAAACTCCATCATTAGTGAACCTTACTTCATAGCCTTTCTCAACAATTTGGCCTACACTTATCAGATTCTTCGGAATGATAGGAACATACAAAACCTTACTCAAAAGAGTACTTCCATCCTTGGCCTTTACTCATCCAATGGACTTCACATTATGCTTTGTATTATCAACTGTTTGAACTACATGATTAGTTACCTTATTCTCCAAATCAGTCATCAAAGCTATGTTTCCACTCAGGTGATTGCTACACCCTGAGTCAATGTAGAAGACTCTTTGATCTTCACTTTGTCTTTCAAAGTTGTATTCGTAATCAAGGTTGGATCCTCCTTTTGATTTGAAGCATAATTGTAGTAGATATTGTTGTAGGATTGACTTTGGAAACCTCTACCTGCATTTCTTCCAAAGTAACCTCTACTACCTCTACCTCTAAAATTACCTCTTTGGTTTCTACCACCTCTTCCTCTTGAATTAAAGTTTTGATTATATCCTCCATTATTTTGATTATTATGCTAACATTCATGAGCTAAATGAGTAGTCTTACCACAAATCCAGCAAGCATTGACTCCATCTTTATTGCTTCTACCTTTACCTCTTCCTTTTCCACCTCCTCTTCCTCTTAGGAAGTTATCTTGATTAGTTGTACCTTCATCTTCATTTAATTGTTGCTTGCCTTTGCTTTTCTTCTTCTTGTCCTTTGAATACATTGCTTGACCTATAATCTTATCAACATCACCTTTGACATCCTGCTCAAATGTTAGCATGCGTCCTAGCAACTAATTCAAATTACAAGTAAAATGATCTAGTAACAATTCAATAGATAAAATGAATGGCTTCCATTTCTCATCTCCTTTCAAACCTTTGAGGATTTGCCTTACCAATTCATCCTCTTCAATATCTTCATGAACTACTCCTAACGCATCGGCAATGTCCTTCATCCTTGTTACATAATCAGAAATGGATTGAGAAGCCTTCTTCTTGAATGTGGTAAACTTTGCCCATAAAGATGCCTTCCTTGACTTTGTAGTGTTTTGGAAATGCTCCTCCAAAGCATTCCATATATCACTTGCACTTTCAAGTCCTCTAATATGAGGTAGCAAGTAGTCATTGACTCCCGTGTAGATAATGCTCCTTGCTTGAGAATCTTTCTTCATCCATATCTTCAAATATGTGAGCTCCTCCCTAGTTGGAACACTAGGATCTTTCAATTCTAGTTTTTCTTCTTCACTTGAAATGTATCCTATCAAGTCTTTGCTCATAAGATGAGCTTCCATCCTCATGGACCAAGCAAGATAGTTTTCTCTATCCAATTTCTCTATCTAAAGAGAATCTCCCATCTTTTCTTCACCTGTGTATTAAATTCTTCAAGATTTATGAGGAATAAGTGTACCTTTACTTTGAATGAAGTCCCTTTTGATCTTCTTGATAGCTTCAAGCCTCCTTCTCTAGCTTTCACTTCAAACTTTCACCTTTTGAATATTCATAGGTTAATTTCTATATAATTGCAACAGTCGAGGTCCTCTATTCTTCATTTTTAATGATTCTTGCTCTGATACCACTGATGGAGAGTGTTAATCTCCAAAAGAACAAGCTATCATTGATGTTAAAGCACCCGTATATCAAGAATCACTCAAAATCTCAACCAATTCGGAAAAACCAATGCCCCATCATCAATATTTTATTTAAATGTGAATAAAGTCATTACACAAAAAGTCTACTGCACTTAACTCATTCACTGGCTAACCAAACGTGTAAATTTTCTCATGAAACTTTGTATAAAGTGTCATTTAAAGTTTTGCGCACCTTCTCCAAGTTAAAACTTCTCAAAAGGTTTAGTAAAGCTTGAGATTTACTTCAAACAATTCACTTATGTCTAAAACTATACTTCTATATAGTCAACTTTGACACCTGCAACTTCTAATGCATAGTTCTCTCAATTTACAGCTGGTTTGTTCAAATGGTTTAAGCCATAGGTGACTTACCTTCCAACTTAAAGAATGAGTGCTTGCTTGCTCAAAAATTTACACTGTGGAAGGAGAACTGACCAAAACATTATCATCAACTTTGCACCTAGTGGAGTCTTCTCTTCTTCACATTTACACATGTAAATGCTCCTACTCTCAATTCTCTCAGCCTGATCACAATTACGATCTGAAAATTTTTACAGAGGTCACTCAACTATAGACTTAGACTTGTACAAAAGCACACAAAAAGAATAATCATAGGAGAAGCACTGAGCAAAATATCAGGCACAACTTTTCTTCTATTCAGAAAACATTACATTTGAATGGTGAGAGTTATTCACTTCACTTCTAAAGTGTCTAGTGACTCTTACAACTTGTAATTCATCATCTCTCATACTTTCCCCGACTTTCTTCTTGTATATATAGGTATTTTGTAGAGACTAATGACCACTACAAAAGTATAAGCATGTTTGATGTACATGTATATACAAGCCTTCATTCTCTGATTATGCACTAACTTCAATCTTCATATATGTCTTTGCATCATCCATTGACATCAAATCTTTGTCTAAAACATCAATTGATGGTTGTCATGCACCAAAAGTATAAGCTCATAGACTATGAAAAGTCTATGAATAATTCAGCATGTGCATTACATGATTCTCAGGCTATGTCAGATGCAAAACTTTGGCATGCATGCTTTGGTCATCTGAATTTGGCTAGTTTGTTATGCCTACAAAAATCTAAAATAGTGTCCTCTTCGCCCAAACTTGGGGAACCCAAAAAACTTGTTTGTGAAGGTTGTATTTTGGGCAAAATGCACCACTCCTCCTTCCCAAAAGATGGTTCAATTGGAGCTGCTCAAAACATGAAGCTTATTAATATTGATGTATGTGGTCCTATGCAGTACACCTTCTTTTGGAAACAATCTTTACTTTGTGTCTTTCATTGATGATTTTTCCAAGCATGCATGGGCATATACACTCAAAGAAAAGTCCACAGTATTTATGTGCTTCAAATAGTTTTTGTTTTTGGCTAAAAATCTGTCAGCATGTTAAATGGGTACCCTCCATTCTAATCGAGGGGGGGAATATATGTCTTGTGAATTCAATGCGTTTTTGACATAACGTGGGATAAAACATTAGTTTGGAGTGCCGTATACACCTCGAGAGGATGGAGTTATTGAGCGGAAGAATAGGTCACTCATGGAGATGGCGAGGTGTATGGTCAAGAATCAGGCTTTACCACATAGTTCGAGCTTGAGGCTATTATGTGTGCATCAGATGTACTTAATATGTGTCCCACTAAAACACTATATTCTATCACTCCATATCAGGTTTGGGATGGTCACAAGCCATCTATGGCTCATCTGTATGTTTTTTGTTCTTTGGCATATGCATTAGTGCTTGAACAACAACGCAATAAACTCGATGATAAAGTAGTGAAATGTATTTTTGTTGGGTACAGTTCTGAAAGTAAAGGCTATCGTCTATATCATCCATGGACTAAATGCATTTTGGTTAGTCGTGATGTTGTTTCTGTTGAAGATGCTATTCAGGTGTTACTTTCATGTACTAAGGAGACATATGTTAGCTCCAAAGACATGTATGATACATTGTTGCCTCTCTTTATAGGTGGATAGTCTAGTGTTGATCCAAATGAGGTAACTTCTCAACCTTTACAGGTTTCATGTGATGATGTAGATCATTCCATTTCTGATGTAGATTTACATGATGCACTTATTGATGAGAGAGCTAATATTGAAAAGGCAAACACTATTCCAAAATGTCTAGTGCAAACTTTGCATGACAACAAATTAGATGCACCTCTATCATACTGTACTTGTTTAGGCTCTCATAGTGCCTCTTTTGGATTAGATTGCTATGCTATGGCTGCCTCTATTCTCTGTGATGAGATTGAGCCTATTTCATTTGATGAAGCACAAAATTTTGAACATTGGATAGCTGCAATGCAATCTGAATATGATGCTATCATGAAAAACGGTACCTGATCTTTATGTGACTTGCCTCTTGGCAAGAAGGCCATTAGCACTAAGTGGGTATACAAGCTGAAGCATAAACCTGATGGAACAATTGACAGGTATAAGGCTATGCTTGTTGCAAAGGGTTATGCACAAGAAAGAGGGATTGATTTTGATGAGACCTTTGCATCTACATGTCAAATGCCTACTGTTCATAGCATCTATGCACTTGCAGCTCATCATGGTTGGAATGTACATTAGTTGGACATTAAAATTGCGTTTCTAAATGGCAACTTGCATTAAGAAGTGTATGTTTTTTAGCCCTGTGGATTTGTGTGAAAAGGGCATGAAAACGAGGTGTGTGGGATAAAGAAGGCATTATATGGTTTAAAGCAAGCACCACGTGCTTGCAATGAAAAGATACATGCCTATCTGATTGCACATGGTTTTGAGAATAGTCCAACTGAGAACACCTTATGTGTTAAGTGTGCTAATGATGTGCTTCTAATTATTGATGTGTATGCTGATGGCATGCTGCTCATTGGTCCTCATGAGAAGCATATCACTGATTTTAAAGCTGATTTGCATGCCTTGTTTGAGATGTCATATTTGGGGCATTTGCATCATTATTTGGGCATTCAATTTATGCAAGTTGATGGTGGAATAGCTTTGTGTCAAATGAACTATATTGACACATTGATGCAACATTTTGGCCTTGAAGACTGTAAACCTATTGCCACTCCTATGGAGAGAGGTTTCCAATTGAGTCTTCATGATGTTGGAGATGCATTTGATGTTGTTGTTTATCAACAGGCTATTGGATGCTTGATTTACATATGCATTACTCAGAGATATTTAGTTTGTTGTCTTTTTAGATAAGCAGGTTTATGCATTGCCCAGGTGTCGGGCATTGGTAGGAGGTTAAGCACATCTTTTGCTATTTGATTGGTACCTAGTTACTTGAATTGTTTTATCCCAAGGGGAGATCACTACTGCTAGATTTACATGCTTTTGCTATGACATTCATGTGTCCACCAGTGGTTTTTGCTTCATGATTGGTAGCTCATTCATATCTTGGTTGAGCAAGAAGTAGCCTATTGTGGCCACTTCTAGTTGTGAGGCTAAGTATAGGGCAGCTTTCACAGTGATTATTGAGTGTGTGGTTCAGATGCCTTATGGCTGATTTGGGTGTTGTTTAATCTTTTGCCACCACCATCTTCACTAATAGTTAGAGCACATTGGCAGCTCCAATGAACCATGTGTCCCATGCTCGCACTAAGCACATTGAGGTGCATTATCATTATGTCAGGGAGAAGTTCTCTGCTGGAGGGAGCAGCATGGCATATGTGCCCATGTAGGAGAACATTGTAGACCTTTTCACAAAGGCTCTGCCTAGGGAGAAGTTTGAAGCTTTCTGCAAAACTTTAGGCTTCCTTCCTTTTGTATATTGATTCCACATAGCTTGGCACTTCCTTATACATGAGTGTCACGTCCTTGTTCATTGCATCACTCCCAGGGGGGATTTGTTGATATATTTAGGTACTGATATGTGTTAACACACTAGGATAATGTTTTTCCCTCTTTAGGAGGTTTTTTTCCCCGGCTTGTATATATGCCTATAACCCTAATGGGTTACTTATCTTTGTACATTCTAGTGGTAATACATTCAGTATTGTGTGTTGTGATCCAAGCTTCTTCTTCTTCCTTGTGTTGTTCACGTGCTTCTGCAGACCTCAAACTCCAACATAAAAAATCGAAAAAGAAAACTATTCTAAGGAGGTATTGAATCGAAAAAAATGGGTAGGTCTCTTCCTCCTTCACGTTTATGCTTGTATTCCCCTTTTACCATAGTCTTCATTGTTTGATTGAGCTTTGTTGGCTTTGACTTTTTACTTTTTTACTATATTTTAGGCTTCCTCTAACACTTCTCCCTCCCTATTTTTTATCACCCTTTATAGATTTTTTATTGAGCATCTGCAATGATTGTGGGCATTAATGCACACATATTAATTGTTGAATGTGTTCATATTCTTTGTGTATTCTCAAAAGAAAAACAAAGGGTGTGCTAAAAGAAAATAAAATATTGTAGAATGAGGATGTGTATATGTGATATGTGATCCCCCAAAAAAAAAAGTTATGATGAAAAAATAAAAATAAGATGGATCGGGTTGAAGAGTTGTGCATGATGTGACAAATAAAAGAAAAAAAATCTATTTCCATCACTAGAAAAATAAAAGAACAATATTAGAGGTGAATGGTGAAAATAATCATAGAGGAACTACTTTATGCAATGCTTGGATATTATGCAATTCGTGTCTGATGCATGATCTTGTAGGGTGGTTCTATGAATGAAACTTTAGATGCATTTATTGAAATACTTGTAGAATATGTGGATCTTCGATGATGTGCCTTAGGGGTATCCGATGAAGAGGATGCCTTAATCTACACGAATGGAGAAACAATTATGTTGAATGGCCCAATGTGTCCTGGACACAAGGGAAATCATCATGAACGTTATATTTTATATGACTTCCTATATCTCACGATTGGTTGAGATTTTGAAGGATCTAATGTGATAATCACATCTAGATTGTCCCAAAGCCTTGAGATCAATTATTTACTTGCTTGATTCTAACATCTGAAGGACATGTTTCAAATTGTTGACATCATTGATGACATTGTCAATTCATAACCACCCTTGAACACCTATGTAAGGAGGGATTTTTCATCTTTCCAAGTTCTAGTTTTATTTATTGTCTTGCTCCTTGTTCTAGTATGGTCTAGTCTAGGATTTTGGACATCTCATCTTGTCCTCTTGTAATCTCATAATACAGAGTATTCATGAAGAAATATTTTATGCTCTTAAATTTATTCAAGAATAAGTCCATGACATGGGAGAAAAACAATTCAACACCATAATATTCAAGATGTAATCATATAACTTCAAAAGAAAATCCAATAGCTGAAAATCGTGGTAAATGAATCTTCTTCAAGTACCTCCATGGCAACTAAAATGAAGAAAAGTCCAAAGGTGAGCATGCTTGAGAAATTTGATGGGACAAGATCAAAGTTGAGAGGATTTCTTCAATAGGTTAATTTCTTCATAATAAGGCAACCCTAGATGTACCTAGATGATGCTTTTGAAGTAGGAATTATAGGAACTCTATTATGTGGTCCTGCACTATCATGGTTTGCACCTATCATGGGAGCGCTAAATTGTGCCCTCTAACTAGACTAGACAAGATTTAAATTACACTTTCGATTTCAAGATCAACCACGTAGGGAAATAATACAAGAACATATAACTTAGAAAGAAGTCCCATAGCTCAAGACTGATAGGTAGAGATAACTCAAGTAGAGATGATATAGCAGATCCCACAACCTAGAGCGTAGGTATGAAGCAAGATCTATGGATTACAAGAACTCCCTTGAGGAGATGAACTAGATAAAAGGAATAACTTGAAAGGATCTCATAGTACAAGATTACAACAGCACAAGAGAGGATGTCCTAGATGCAAGACTAGACAAAACTAGAGCAAAGGACAAGACTAGAACTTGAACTGAAACTTGAAAGTACTTACTTGGTGATCACCACTCCTTGAGCTCCCAAGACTCACATTAGCAAGACTGAGTATGTATGTGGCCAGCCCCTTCTTGTATACTTTCTCAAGGGCTGTTTATCAATGGAAGTTATGAATTCTTGATGTCATTGATGATATCATCAATTTGAAACATGACCTTTGGATATCATAATCAAGCAAGTAGATAGTCGATCTTAGGGTTTCGGAACATTTTGAACAGAATGGAAGCATTAGTTTCTCCCAATTCTGAACCAATCATGGGATATAGAAGGTCACATGGAATCTAAAGTTCAAGATGGTTTCCTTTGTCCATGACATCACCTCCCCCTCAAGCAATGAGCTCCATGAGGAGCCTTCATGTTCTCTAGTTTCAGCTTCATTGGATTTTTCTTATGAAATTCTCAAACGCTGATTGATGCCATCTGAAAGTTTTCTGCAGGTTCCTAAGTACGAACACTTATATCATACCCTTTCCGATGAATACGGTACTCAAATCTTCCTTGAGATATTCTTGAATCTAGGAAGTGCTCAACGTCGAACTCTTCATGGTCATCAATCTCGATAGGTGGTGAAGGACTAGGTCTCTCCCCCCCCCAATGGCAAAATCAGATATGGTTCAAACATGGACACATGGAAAACTGTTACGTCCTAAGCCCGATGAATAGATGCTTACACACACTTATGTTTTGCTCAATTTCCTTGTACTTTGTCACCTTTTCTCACTCTAAGTTCACAATATCCCTCCAATGTATTCTCATTTGGTATCCCTAGTAGGATCGCCAAAATGTTACGTCCTAAATCCTAGGAATAGATGTTGCGAACATTTGTTTTATGTAGGGTACAAGTTTCAAATTATGTAAATACCTTTGGGAAGTCTTCAAATACTTCAAGAAGGCTCATATTATTCATAAAAATATATCCAAAATACCATGTGATTTCTAGAACATGGTGAGTCAAATTAGTGAGTCACAAGGGAGCTGCAGTGGTGTCCTAGTGGAAGGTCGATGTGGCTAGTTCTCAAAGTCCATCAATACTTTGCTTATTTGAGCACTTGAGTCATGTAATACCTCCACCCAAGTGTCTACCACGAATTTAGATGTATTAGGAAGGTTTTAGATTAGTTTCCCATGCTATAAAAAGAGGAGAAAAGTCGTGATCTTGTGAGATGTCCAAGAGAGTCATATGTGTATCTCTATGTTGTTGTAGTTTTGTATGCAGTGATTGCAGAGCTTGTATCTCACTCATTATATATCCAAATTACATGTTTGATAGCTCATTTGACAGCTCTTACTGTCTAATTTCTTCCTGTAAATTTTCATAATCATTGTATTTGTGAGCTGAGAGCAGTACTCTCTACACGTAGTGTGCGTTCTCTGGTTTTACCCCCTGCTGAAGGTCTCCATTAAACCTCAAACTTGCAGAAGTCATATCTCCTTGTGTATGTATTCAAATCATGTGTTCTTTGGCTTGTTAAAAATCTCTTAAAGTCTAAATGTATTTTGGAATGTTTAAGATTCATTGGAGTTGTGAGTTAAGAGCAGTAGTCTCTGCAAGTGATGTGTGTCCTCGGGTTCATCTCTGTTTCAAGGTCTCCATTAGAGCTGCATATTGCAGAGGTCATAGCTCATTGTGTATTTATCAATTTGAGGTGTTCTATAGCTTCTTGGAAAGCTCTTAGAGTCTAGTTTATGTGTGTGAAAGAGTTTTGGAAAATTATAAGTGAATAAAGAGCAATTTGCTCTGCAAGAAAACTGGTCTGTGCATACAAGTTTGTGAAAAAGTCAACTAGGTCCTGTTGGGTTTCACCTACTTATAGCTGTACTTTGGAGATCAATAAACTCCAACATTGGTATCAGAGCAAGTACTTGGAGGCTTGGAGAAGGTTACCATACCTTGATGAAGAATTTGAAGCTATCAAAGAAGCAGTTCATCATCAACACTACACAAAGGGAGAAGAAGATCGCAAGGAGGCATCTCAAGCAACATCCAAGCAAAGAAAGTTGCACATACCTCATTTACAAGGTAAATATTATATTTCTTCTCATCGCACACATTGGAAAGAAGGCTTAAAGGAGGAAGCTTAGCATTTGTATTATGGGAGACCAACATGCACAAATAGAGAAGCTTGATAAGACCAATTATCAAGCATGGAAGTTTAGAATCACAACATACTTGCAAGGTAGAGGCTTGTATGGTTTGATTGATGGCACAGATATCAAACCCATATTACCAGAGGACCCAAATCAGCATCAATTGAGGGAATTTAGGCTTTGGAATGAGAGAGACAAAAGGGTTATATTCATTTTATCACAAAATATTCAAGATTCAATGGTAAGACACATACAAGATCTAGACACAAGTAGAGATGTTTGGCTTGCACTGGAAAGGTTGTATGCAACAGGTACAAGAGCAAGGAAGATTCAACTCAAAAATGAGTTGAATAACATAAAGAAAGATACAAGGACATCGGTTAATGATAACATATTGAAAGTTAAAGAGATAGCAGATCAACTAGGATCAATTCAAGCTCATGTGGAGGACGACGACTTGGTTGCACATACTCTCAACGGACTCAAAGATGATGAGAGATGGAAACCCTTCATTACTTCAGTTTATGTCAGAGGAGAATTACCAGATTTTGATCAACTTATTGCCCTCATGGTCATGGAGGAGATGAATCTAAATGGTTCTACTTCAAATAAAAAAGGACAAGCTCTTTATGTAGGATCATCAAGAGGTGGAAACAGAGGTAGAAGGGGTTCAAATAGAGGTCGAGGAAGAAGGAGCGATGATCAAGGGACTTCAAGTGGCTTCTTCAACACAAGAGGAAGAGGAAGATCAAGTGCTAGAGGTATGAGAGGCTACTACAACTACAATCAAAGACAAAGGAGTGAAGATAAGAACAATTGCTATATATGTGGAAGGTATGGACACTATGCCAAAGATTGTTATCAAAATGAAAATAATCAAGGTGGTAATCAAAGAGGAGGCTATTCAAGAAGAGGTAAACAACAAGGAAATTATGCAGTTGAAGGTAAAAGTGATGATTATGATTCTCTTCTTATGATGAATGTAGAAACTAAGATGAATTGCAATAGCGATGTATGGTATGTAGATAGTGGCTGTTCTAATCACATGTCTCATGATGCTTCATGGTTTTCTAATATGCATAATCCTTCATGTAAAGGTCATGTTGAAACAGGAGATGATACAACACATAAGATTATGCAAGTTGGAGATGTCGTTATGCAGGATAAGAGCAAGACAAATTGCTTGAAGGATGTACTTTATGTGCCAACGATCACTAAGAATTTGATGTCAGTTGGTCAAATGGTAGAAAAAGGTTTGCATATAAGATTTAATCATGCAGGTTGCTTCATTGAGGATCCAAAGCAAAGGAGGTTAATTGCTAGACGTCAAAAACAAGGTATATTGTTTACATTCAAGGTAAACCCAAATCATACAAACTATTTCTCTTATGGTATGCATCGAATAGCAGAGCTTGATCTATGGCACAAAAGGATTGGACACATGAATGTACACAGGTTAAAGGAGCTATCAAAGAAGAGGATTGTTGAAGGATTACCTGATCTTACTAAGCAACATATGGTGCATCTTTGTGAAGCATGTCAAATGGGTAAGCAGAATAGACAACCTTTCAAGCATTCAAGCTATGTAAGTGATGGTTTGCTAGATCTCATACACACAAATGTGTGGGGACCTACTAAAGAGGCATCCTTGGTTGGTAATAAGTACTATGTATCATTCATTGGATGATCATAGTAGAATGACATTTGTGTATTTCATTAAACATAAGAGTGAGGTCTTTGATTGTTTCAAGAAGTTCAAATCATATGTCGAAAAGCAAAGAGGAAGGTATATTAAGAAGCTAAGATCTGATGGAGGGGGAGAGTATTTCTCTCAATCTTTTACTGATTTTTTGTATGATGAAGGTATCAAAAGAGAAGTTACATGCAGGTATACTCCACAACAAAATGGAGTCGCAGAAAGAAGAAATAGAATCATAGCAAAAGCATCTAGAAGCATGCTTAATGATATGTGTTTGCCTAATTATTTTTGGGTTGAAGTTGTTAGCACAAGTGTTTACATTATGAATAGAGTTCCAACTGCTGGAGTTCATCATTTGACACCATATGAGGTATGGCATGGAAGGAAACCAAGTGTAAGTCATTTGAAAGTATTTGGTTGTGTATGTTATGTACATGTACCTAGTGAGGTGAGATCTAAACTTGATGTGAAATCAGAAAAATGTATATTTATTGGTTATGCAGATACTCAAAGAGGATATAGATGCTATAATCCTCATACCAAACTTTGATGAATCACTTTCATGGTATGGAGATAAGAATTGTTTGCAGGTCATGGATGAAAATGAAGGAGGTGTGGTTGAAGGAGATGAATGCATAGTTCAACCATCAAGAAGTTTAAATGATGAAAGGAGTGGTTTGGATGAAGAAAGAGGATCACCTTTCAATGGAAGATTAAGGCAAGAGTCACCTCCAAGTGTTAAAAGTAAAGGTAAACTCAAACTTGTTGAAGTTAATGATGAATTAGGAGAGGAAATAGTGATGTATATGAGTATGGAGAATCATCAAAGGTTCCTAATAAGAAAGGAAGAGCATCTACATTGGAGGTAAGAAGAACTTCAAGAGTGAGTAAGCAACCTCAAAGGTATACTTATGAATCTTTTATGAATACTCATTATGCTTTTATGACAAAAGCTGAGCAGGAAAATGAACCCACATGTTATGATGAGGCAAAAGGAGATGAAAAGTGGGAGAAAGCAATGAGAGAAGAAATGGAAGCACTACAGGATAACAAGACTTGGAATTTAGTTCCAAAGACACCAAAACAAAAGGTAATTGGTTGCAAGTGGGTTTTTAAGATTAAAAGAAATAGTGATGGTAGTGTGTCAAGATATAAGGCTAGACTTGTAGCAAAAGGATATAATCAAACTCAAGGTGTGGACTATGAGGAAACATTTAGTCCAGTAGCAAACATGGCAACGGTAAGAACTTTGTTGGCTTTAGCTGCAAGTAAAAGGTGGAATATATATCCACTCGATATAAAGAATGCCTTTCTTAATGGTGAGTTAAATGAAGAAGTGTATATGTCACAACCAGATGGTTATGTGGATGCAAAATGTCCTAATCATGTATGCAGGTTAAAGAAGGCAATGTATGGTCTTAAGCAGGCGCCAAGGGCATGGAATGCAAAGTTGGTAAAGTATCTTATGCTGCAAGGATACACAGCGAGTCATGTTGATCCTTCACTTTATGTAAAACATGTAGATGACATGTGTGTCTATGTATGCATTTATGTGGATGACTTGTTGATTACAGGGAATGATGCAAAAGAAATTGATGAGATAAAAGCTAATTTGGGAAAGGAATTTAAAATTTCAGATCTTGGTTTGCTTAGATACTTTCTAGGGATTGAAATTGTGTATAGCGATGAAGGTATGTGGTTGATACAGAGAAAGTATATATGTGATATGCTGAAAAGGTTTGGTATGCAGGAATGTAAATTTGTTTCTACTCCAATGGAATGTAATGTAAAGCTGAGTGCAAAGGAAGGTGATGAGTTGCATGATATGAATGTATATAGATCCATGGTAGGATCTTTGATTTATGCAACAAAAACTAGACCTGATATATGCTATGCAGTGGGAGTATTGTCACAGTTTATGCATGAACCTAGAGTACCTCATATGCATGCAGCGAAAAGAGTGCTTAGGTATTTGAAAGGTACCATGAACGAAGGATTATTTTATAGTCATGATGTTGATCTAACTCTTAAAGTCTTTAGTGATGCAGATTGGGCTGGAAGCAAAGATGACAGAAGATCCACAAGTGGATATGTGGTAATAGCATGAAACAAGACATTAACATGGAGTTCAAAGAAACAGCCTACAGTTGCTTTATCTTCTACAGAGGCTGAGTATAGAGGTTTAGCATTGGCTACTACTGAGGTTATGTGGTTTAAAAAGTTGTTTCATGACTTGAATGTGCAGGTTGATGTACCACTGATCTATGGGGATAACTTGAGCAGCATTCATATGACCTCAAATCTTATTTTTCATGCTAGAACAAAGCATATAGAGGTTCACTATCATTATGTTCGAGAGAAGGCCATAAAAAATGAAGTACAAGTTTCTTTTGTGGGAACAAAGGATCAAGTTGCAGATATCTTCACCAAATCCTTGGATGGACCAAAGCTTCAAAGATTCAACTATATTCTTGGCATGAAGGAAATACCCTTTGAAACTTGAGGGGGAGAATGTTGCGAACATTTGTTTTATGTAGGGTACAAGTTTCAAATTATGTAAATACCTTTGGGAAGTCTTCAAATACTTCAAGAAGGCTCATATTATTCATAAAATATAGCCAAAATACCACGTGATTTCTAGAACATGGTGAGTCAAATTAGTGAGTCACAAGGGAGCTGCAGTGGTGTCCTAGTGGAAGGTCGATGTGGCTAGTTCTCAAAGTCCATCAATACTTTGCTTATTTGAGCACTTGAGTCATGTAATACCTCCACCCAAGTGTCTACCACGGATTTAGATGTATTAGGAAGGTTTTAGATTAGTTTTCCATGCTATAAAAAGAGGAGAAAAGTTGTGATCTTGTGGGATGTCCAAGAGAGTCATATGTGTATCTCTATGCTGCTGTAGTTTTGTATGTAGAGATTGCAGAGCTTGTATCTCCCTCATTATATATCCAAATTACATGTTTGATAGCTCATTTGAAATCTCTTACCGTCTACTTTCTTCCCGTAAATTTTCATAATCATTGGATTTGTGAGCTGAGAGTAGTACTCTCTGCAAGTAGTGTATGTTCTCTGGCTTTACCCCATGCTGAAGGTCTCCATTAAACCTCAAACTTGCAGAGGTCATATCTCCTTGTGTGTGTATCCAAATCATGTTTTCTTTGGCTTGTTAGAAATCTCTTAAAGTCTACATGTATTTTGGCAAGTTTTAAATTCATTGAAGTTGTGAGTTAAGAGCAGTAGTCTCTGCAAGTGATGTGTGTCCTCATGGTCTCCATTAAAGCTGCATATTGCAAAGGTCATAGCTCATTGTGTATTTATCCATTAGAGGTGTTATATAGCTTGTTGGAAAGCTCTTAGAGTCTAGTTTATGTGTGTGAAACAGTTTTGGAAAATTCTAAGTGAGTAAAGAGCAGTTTTCTCTGCAAGAAAACTGGTCTGTGCATACAAGTTTGTGAAAAAGTCAACTAGGTCCTGTTGGGTTTCACCTAGTTCTAGCTGTACTTTGGAGATCAATAAACTCCAACAATAGATGCTTACACACACTTATGTTTTGCTCAATTTCCTTGTACTTTATCACCTTTTCTCACTCTAAGTCCACAATTTCCCTCGAATGTATTCTCCTTCGGGATCCCTAGTAGGATTGCCAAAATGAATCGCTCCTATGCCCAAAATTGCCCATATGCTTGGCCCAAATCGATTGAGATCGGAAATAATACTCAAATATAGTTGTAGAAAAGGAAAGAACAAAGTCCCAAAGACATATGAAAATCGATACTCACTCCCAAATTTGATCCTTGCAAGCACACTCTCTTCTTGCTCACACTTCCTATCTACTTAATCTCCTTCTTCATCCCTGTCCCTCTTTTCCTCTTACACATAGAAACCTTGTCATCCGCTCGCAATCACTTCCGCTGTCTTTCTCTTCGTCTTTCTCGTTGTCTTTCCCCTTCTACTATTTGTGAATATGTGTCTCCATTGTCCTCAATAAAAGACTCACTGAACTCAACAGCTGTGATGATAGAGAGAAAATAGTGATGCCTAGTTGTAAGGCCAAGAAAATTCTCCACATCTGCTTCCCCCCTCCCCCTTTGATTTGCTCTTGTCTTCTCTTATTTTCTAGAAAGCTTACTCCTATATCAAACGTTCTGTCCTTCTTCTCCTCATTCCCCCAGCAATGATCCCTATTAGTCCTCTTTAACTTCAGGCTGCTTCCCTTTTCATCAATCTGACCTATGAGAATGAGCGCTCCCTCCTGCTCTCTTGCCTTGTTTCCATAGGTTGCCTCCTCTTGAATTGGTCTGCATCATCACTTTTCTTCCCTTTGTCCTCCAAGAAACGGGCAGATTTCCATGGCTCCTATGGCTCTGCATGCTTTCAAACCACCAACATATGTAAGAATATCTGGAAGGAAACCTTCCAGCTTGCATCTATCATAGCAAGTGATTGCTTTCTCATACTATTCACACTCTGAATACCTTGCAATGAGTGAGGTCCAAGCAACCACATGAGGAAGTGAAAGCTTGTCCATTACATCCTGTGCCCCTACAATCAGTCCATTTCATGCTCATTTGATCCGAGCTTATCACCAACAACACCCATTTCTCCTTCAAAATACCTATAATCAAACATCTCTTTCATACAACAAAGTCGTGTTAGTGCAACAAAACATCAATAATTACGGTTAACATACTCCCCCCTTTTTCTTGCGAAGTCATCCCTGACGAGCATTCCACCACCTCAACAACCTTGCTGTTCTCCTTCCACTTCATTCAAATAATTAGTCCACATAAAGTATCATAATCCAATCATTCCAAATTATGCCATCATGACAATTTTCACACACACATAATTCAAGCTCTCTACTCCCACATAATCATCGTGCACAAAGATTCTCTCCAACATTCAATGTGTTTTACCATCTACACCATTACCTATATCCATGGATACATGTACTCACCTCCATTGTAACCAGACTCAGATGCTCCCCTACCTACTCATACTTGTTCACATAACTCTTTTCCATCTCATGCTTCCACAAAAAGACTTCCATAACCCAATCATGAATCTGCCTCTCCACGATCGCCCTGCAAGCCTTTAGACAACCAACACACACCACATTACTCATAAAAAACACATGCATACTGGAAACACCTTGGCAAGATCCTCCTTTTCCATCATCGTGCTTGCCTTATCTGTAACTCAACAAAAAGATCAATCCAAAAAACATACAAAAGGGAATCAACAAAAACATATATAATCGTGCCTCTATATCCAAGAGCTCCTATACTCACCATGTATATATAAGCAAAAACGAGGTCTTCTAAAACGTAGCCTCACTCACATCCTAAAAACCTGATCACACACAATGAAATGAGACACAGGTAAAGAGGTTTCAAGGAGCATGTGCCCATTACCAACCTTCAAAATGGACCTATTAGTAACATAGGAAAAGCCAAGTCCAACAATTCACTTACAAATAACTAGCCAGGCACATATAATAGCTATGATGTCATCAGTGTTGGATTGGAGCTTATCGATCTATCAGCAGCAAACCTCTAAGTCTCGCAAATACATACATGCAAAAAACACAACCTTCTGGGCAATCACCATCCTCCTCTTCTATATTTCTCCCCCTCATGAGTGAGAATTTTTCTTCTCTTTTTTCTTTTTGATTATTTTTCTTTCACAAGTTGGCCTATGTTGCAATTGGATGCAACTCATGGCCCTTGCCACCCGGCCAGATTTGTTCCACCCATCTACCAACACAACATAGCATGCAAAACATATACACAATATACACACACATATATACATGCTAGCCCATAGCAAAGTTGGGTGCAGCTCATGGTCTCGATCGCCCGGTCAAGATGGTTCCACTCACCTATCAACTTGCTATGGTGTGAAGCACCAAACTGATATAGACACATAACTGCCCAGGCCTATGATGAAGCTAGTGTTAGCTTGTGGTCCTAACCACCTAGCAAGGATGACTCCACTTGCCTAGTAACCCATCATAGTGCACTGGCACACATATATACATGACTTTTGTTTTTGTTTTTCTTGTTTTTTCTTCTTTGTTTCATTTTTCACTTTCCATGTCCTGAGAGTTAGGGAGAGGCACAAAGTATCATCTACCCTATCCATCTCGCACATCATGCATACACAAAAATACACAAAAAAAATACGTACATGGAGTTGATAGATCGATCTTCCCTTGATCGCCACTTTCTAGGGCATAACAATTATATATGATACAAGTAACTAGTTGCAAACAGACATATTAGACCAAATTTCCCTATCTTACCTCTAAGTCCCTTCCTCACTCGTAATGTAGCATGGAAACCTCAAAGAATCCCTACGTAGTCTTGCTCAGTGCAGGTGATCAATACTCTCCAGAAGGTGAGTCAGGCTCCACCTCAGGAGCCTCATCGTCACTACCTATAACTAACTGATCTGCCCAAGCCCAATTAATTCCATTTACCTCATCAGGTATCTCTTGAGAGTTGTCATAGTAAAAATAGCAGTCCTCTGCATACCCCGCCGAACAAAGCAAATATGCTTCGAACTACAAAAATGGAAAGTCAATATCAAGGTCTTCGTTTACGAAGCATACCAACCAATGGGCTTCCTAGACATCATATTTCATTTGCAAACTCTCGATGAGGATCTCCATGCTCACCAGCACTTGATCTGAAAAATATATCACAAGGTTGAAGAGAGTGTTTTGGTATACTTGGTCAGCCATCGGTCACCTAACTCCTAATGATCTTGCGTAGCAACACAATTAGTCTATCAGCTTCTACGATCTCTGTAAATAGAAGGTAAACTGTCTGATAAAAAAGAGAAAGCCACTCTTGCTTTGTTCTCGTATATAGCCACACGCGTCTTGTAGGATCATCCAAATCAAGCAAAAACTTCCCATCATCCAATGACTCGCTTGAAATCCTTTCCATGCATCCTCTCCTATAGTCTTCTATATGCTCTGCTAGCTATCCTGACACTTATTTCCATAGGACCTCGATTTGATAATCTTGGCATGCTAAGCACGAACCAATCTAGACTCCTTCAAGCCGCTGTCATTTTTAGGGTACTGCTCGATGGGTAAACAAGTTCATGCACAGATGGTTGGAATTGGTCTTTTTGATAAGGATAGGTGGCAGCTTAATTAACATGTGTGGTCTATGTGGTTTGCCTTCCTTGGCCCAGCAACTCATCAATTGTCATGGAATATTTCGGAGAGCTCCATTTTTCGGGAATCGCTATCACATGCGAGAAGGGGGTCAGGGCGATGGTTTGCCCCATTGTGAGAGGATGGTAGATGAAGGGGGGGGGGGGGGGGGGGGGGGTAATGCACACGAGAGGACGGTGGCTGGAAAAAAATTCGTGGTTGCCTTTTTCTTCGAAACAGAGAGGGTTGTGGTTTCAAGGGACTTCCCGACAACAGCAACAGAATAGTTTTTTTTGGTCTTCCTTGGTGACAACAGCGGGGAAAAGAGAAGTAGAGTTTTTTAGTGAGCCCATCCTGGAGGGAGAAGGCAGTCTACTGTGGGAGACGGTCGGGGGATTTTTTTGTTGTTGCTCTAAGTAGTTGGAAGGACGAGAAGAAGGGAAAGAACTACGGGATGAAGGGGCGGCCTTTGTTTCTTTTCCTCGCTTCTTTTTTGGGATTAGTCAGGGGCTGAAAGGGACACAGCAATGGGAAATTTCTAGTTGTTCTTTCTCTTCGTCATAGGGGACTTCGTCTGCTTCTGCTTCCCCCATCCTCTAGGAGAGTTTTTTTGCCTTGCAGCACATCGATTCTGACATCTTGAGCAATTCAAATATGATGGTCGTGTTTAGAGTTGAAAGGGTTTCGCAAAGGTCAAATATGATGGTCGTTTTTACAGTTGAAAGGGTCATAATTGTCTTCACATAAAGCCCTCCTACAGTGACCTTTTTGGGGAGATTATTTGCTTCGGCTGTAGTTAGTATCCTCTCCCTTGATCAAGAAATCATATATGTGCTATCATCAGCAGCCGAGGTGGCTACCTCCATTGTTCATCCATCAAATCCTTTACATTATGTTACGGTTAAGATCGACAATGACCGAGGAAAATATGATTGAAATTTAAGAATAAAAAGAATGAAAGTTGTTCAAGAAAGAGTAGGAAGTACATTAGAGAGGCGTGAGTCAATGAAGCTTTTGGGGGAGGAAAAGAAGCTTCATCACTTACACCTTCTTGACATTTTAGTACTGGGAAAGATCTACTTCCTCTGTGATTGAGTAAAAAATAACGAGGTTCCCTCTACTTCGGTGTGATTAAGTCTATCTATTCTGGATTATTAAAGTTAGGCATGCGTCCTCGTGTGTACAACAAGAGCATTGAGCAGATGTGGACCTGATAGACTTATTGGTAATTAGGGTTTCCTTGACATCTTTAACACCGATACTATTCGGTGATGTTGTGCCTTCGTGGGTGAAATGAGGGGACTCACATACCCAATTGGATGGGCATCAGCAATGTTACCAGCTATCTTGAAAAAGGGGGTGGTGAGTGTGTGGGAGGGAGAGGTGAAAGTGGCTAAGAGAGAAAAAAAGAGAATGAGCAAGAGTGTATGTGTGTGTATGGGAGAAAACTCGTGAAAAAATGAAGAAGTGAGAGTGGGTGTGTAATAAATAGTGAGAGAGGGAAATAAGAGAAAGGAAGAGTGAAAGCGTGTGGATGTAAGTGTGAGTGAAAGCATGTGTGTGGATAGATGTGTGTAAGTGTGTGTGTGCTATAGGTGTATAAGAGAGTGTGTGTGTGTGTGTGTATGAGAGTAAGCAGGGTTGGTGTGATTGTATGCATGCATGAGCGTATGTATGCGAAGAGCGTACAAGAAATAGGTGGAAAGTAAGTGAGTATAGGTGTGCATGTGCGAGAAAGTAAGAGAGGGTGTAAGAGAGTGGGAAAGTGTAGGGGTGTGTGTGTCTATGATTGGATGTGTGTGTGAAAGAGAGGAAGAGGTGAAAGTGTGTACGAAAGTAGGTGTAATAGAGAGTGAGTAAGAGGGGAAAAAGGTGTGCTTGTATGGGTATGAGTGTACATGTGTGAGACTAGGAGAGGAAGAGAGAGGGAGGGTTGTGTGACAGAGTGAAAAGAGTAGGAGTACGTGTGGGGGTGAAAGAGAGCAAGTCAGATAGTGTGATTGTGAGGGTCAACCTTTGGGATTGATATTGGTTTGCACATGTACTCGGGCCTCCTTTTCCCTCTCTTCCACAGTTACATTTGAGTATTCGGTTGAACTTAGAGTAAGACAAGTGGACCGATTTCAAGTTATTTGGACAAAACATGTTGGTGTAGGTCAATCATCAATGGATGATTTGGACAAAAATTTGAAGTCCAAGAATGAAGCAACGATCAACGTATGAGGCTTGAAGTCTAGTGCATGGTTAGAAGTTGAAGACTTGTATATACATGTACTCTAATCTTGTAATTAGTTCATAGAAACTTATCTTTGATGAGTCGGGATGTAAACATCTATATATACTTGATATAGATGTATTACGAGTAGAGGAGATGATGTATGACAAGAATTAGAAGTCGTTAGAAGACTTATAGAGTAAGAAGAAGTAATTCATCCATCAAATGTATACCTTCTCATAATAGAAGTAAATCTGAAAAGTTGCACCTCGATCTTTTGCTCAAAGCTCCTTCTGTGTTTATCCTCTTGAGGAATGCTTTTGTACAAGTCTAAGTGTATAGTAGAATGAACTTTGTACAAGTTTTGAGAGTCTAATTGTAATCATGCTCGGATAATTTTAAGTAGGAACATTTACATGTATAAAGTGAAGAAGTGAAGACAGAAACAGACGCAATCTTGGTGGTCAATGTTTTGATCAAATCTCCCTCCAGAGTGTACATTTTTTAGCAACTAAGCACTCATTATTTAAGTTGGAAGGTAAGCTACTTGTGCCTAAAAGCATTTGAATAAATGGCATCTAATTTTGGAGAACCATGCATTAGAAGTTGCAGGTGTCAAAGTCAACTATACAAAAGTATAGTTTCAAACATAGGTACATTGTTTGAAGCATATCTCAAGATCTACTAAATCTTGTGAGATATTTTAACTTGGATAAGGTGTGCAACCTTTAGGCAACATGTTATACAAATTTGCATTAAAAACTTTACACATTTGGTCAGTCAATGAGTCGATTAAGTGTAGTAGACTATTTTGAGTAATCACTTTCTTCACAGTTAGTTCAAAGTTTGATAGTTTGGCATTGGTCTTCCAAAATTGGTTGCGTTTATGAGTTTTTCTTGATATAGAGCTGCTCTAACATCAAGGATAACTTGTTCTTTTTGTGATTAACACTCTCCATTAGTGGTACCAGAGCAGGCGTTATCAGAATTGAAGAAAGGAGGACCCCAATTGTTGCAGTTACACAGAAATCAACCTTTGAAGATTCAAAAGTTGAAAGTTTGAAGTGAAAGCTAGAGAAGGAGGCCTGAAGCTATCAAGAAGGTCAAAAGGAAATACATTCGAAGTAAAGGTACATTCATTATTCACAAAGCTTGAAGAATTTATTGCACAGGTGAAGAAAGGATAGGAGATTTTCTTCAGATAGAGAAATTGGATAGAGAAAACTATCATGCTTGGTCTATGAGGATGGAAGCTCATCTCATGAGCAAAGATCTGATAGGATACATTACAGGAGAAGAAGAGAAACTAGAATTTAGGGATCCTAGTGTTCTAACTAGGGAAGAGCTCTCAGATTTGAAGACATGGATGAAGAATGATCCTCAAGCTAGAAGCATTATCTACATGGAAGTCAATGATTACTTGCTACCTCACATTACAGGACTTGAAAGTGCAAGTGACATATGGAATGCTTTGGAGGAGCATTTCCAAAACACTACAAAGTCAAGGAAGGCATCTTTATGGGCAGAATTCACCACATTCAAGAAGAAGGCTTCTCAATCTATTTCTGATTATGTAGCAAGGATGAAGGACATTGCAGATGCATTAGGAGCGGTTGATGAAGATATTGAAGAGGACAAATTGGTAAGACGAATTCTCACAAGTTTGAGAGGAGATGATAAGTGGAAGCCATTCATTCTATCCACTGAATTGTTGCTAGATCATTTCACTCCAGATTTGAACGAGTTGCTACGACATATGATAACCTTTGAGCAGGATGTCAAAGGATATGTTGATAAAAGTACAGGTCAAGCAATGTATTCAAAAGACAAGAAAAAGATTAACAAAGGCAAGCAACAATTGAATGAAGATGAGGGTACAACTAGCCAAGCTAACTTCTTAAGAGGAAGAGGTGATGGCAAAGTAAGAGGAAGAGGCAAAAGCAATAAAGATGGTGTCAAAGCTTGTTGGATTTGTGGTAAGACTAATCATTTAGCTCATGAATGTTGGCATAATAATCAGAATGGTGGAGGATACAATCAAAACTTTAATTCAAGAGGAAGAGGTAATAGAAATGAGAGAGGTAATTTCAGAGGTAGAGGTTTCCAAAGTCAATTCTACAACAATACCTACTACAATTATGCTTGAGATCAGAAGGAGGATTCAACCTTAATTATGAATGCAACCTGTGAAAGACAAAGTGAAGATCAAAGAGTCTTCTATATTGAATCAGGATGTAGCAATCACCTGAGTGGCAATATAGCTTTAATGACTGATTTGGAGAATAAGGTGAGCAATCATATAGTTCAAACAGGTGATAACACAAAGCATAATGGGAAGTCCATTGGATCAGTAAAGTCCAAGGATGGAAGCACTCTTCTGAGTAAGGTTTTGTATGTTCCTACAATCCCAAAGAATCTGATAAGTGTAGGACAAATTGTAGAGAAAGGTTATGAAGTAAGGTTCACTAATGATGGAGTTTATGTGGAAGACCCTAGCAATGGGTATAAACAAATTGTTTCAAGAAAGAAAGAAGGAAGGCTATTCACATTGAAGATTCAAGGCAATGTTGGTCATGCCGTGTTCACTTATGGAGAACACAAGACATCTGAGTTAGATCTTTGGCATAAAAGGCTTGGACATTTCAATGAAAGAGGTATTAAGGATATGATCAATAATGGTTCAGTGCTTGGATTACCTAATGTTGCAGGTCAACACATGACATACAGATGTGAAGCATGTCAATTAGGTAAAGCTCATAAGCAATCATATAACAAGCATGGTTTCATGTATTCAGAAAAGCTTGAATTGGTACATACAGATGTGTGGGGACCATCAAAGGATTTTAGCATTAATGGTTCAAGATATTATGTGATTTATGTTGATGATGCTACAAGGTGGATCACTATATATGTGATCAAAGATAAATCAAAGGTTTTCAATACATTTAAACATTACCATGTGTATACAGAAAGAGTCAGGACAAAAATTGAAGAAACTAAGGTTGGATGGAGGGGGAGAGTATTTCTCTAATGAGTTCAGTGATTATTTGTGGAATGTAGGTATAAAAAGGGAAGTTACTTGCAGGTACTCTCCTCAACAAAATGGTGTAACAGAAAGGAGAAATAGAACTCTTGTTGAGTTTGCAAGGTCAATGATGAAGGAGAAAAATTGTCCCAATTATTTGTGGGATGAGGCTAAATACAACCACATACTTGGTTAATAGGATACCATGTAAAGCTTTGCAGGGTATGACACCTTATGAGGCATGGTGGGGTAAGAGACCTACCTTAGATCATTGCAAAGTGTTTGGATGTTTGGCTTATGCATATGTGCCATCTCAGTTGAGGCATAAATTGGAACCTAAAGCTGAAAAGTATGTGTTCATTGGTTATGATGATAAGCAGATGGGTTATAGGTTGTGGAGTCCCTCCACAAAGCAATTCCTTGTGTCAAAGGATGTCATATTTGATGAGCAAGGTACTTGGTATGCAGGTACAATTAATATTAATACAGGCGATGAAGAAACATTGAACCAAAAGAAAGGTAAATCAAAGGCTCAAATATTTTGATGAAGCAGAGAACAATAAAGCATCAGTTCAAGTTCAAGAAATGCCAAGGTTTGATCTAGAATGTGATGAACCAGAAACTTCAAGAAGTGGAGAACTCAAAAGATCATCAAGGCACAAATGGCAACCTACAAGGTATAGCTATGATACTTCATTTTTTACCACTAAAGATTATCCCTATATGGTGAAAACAGAGGAAGACCCTTCTACATATGAAGAGGCAAAAGGTAAGGAAAATTGGGAGAAAGCTATGCAAGAGGAGTATGATGCATTGATTGATAATGAGACATGGGATTTGGTTCCTAAACCAAATAGTAAGAAGATCATTGGATGTAAATGGGTCTACAAGACAAAGAGCTATGCAGATGGAAGTGTGTCTAGATATAAAGCTAGACTTGTTGTGAAAGGGTATGCTTAGACATATGGTATAGATTATGATGAGACTTATAGTCCTGTGGAAAAGATGACAACTATAAGAACTATCATAGCTATTGATGCATGTAAAGGTTAGAAGATATGTCAATTAGATGTGAAGAATGCTTTTCTAAATGGTTACATTTCAGATGATGTTTTCATGGAGCAACTAGAAGGTTTCAAGGATAAAAGGTATCAAGAATATGTATATAAGCTCAAGAGAGCTTTGTATGGTTTGAAGCAGACCCCAAGGGCATGGAATTATAGACTTGTGAAGTTCTTGAAGGAGCTTGGTTTCCAAGTGTCTAAGGTAGATAGTAGCTTGCTTGTTAAAGCAAGTGATGATGGGTTCATTTATATGTGCATATATGTTGATGACATAATTCTTATAGGTACAGATGAGAAGGGCATACAAAGTCTTAAGAAGTAGATGGAAAAAGAGTTCAAGATCAGTCACTTGGGAGAATCGTCATATTTCTTGGGCATGGAGATTTCATATAGCCAACATGGAGTATATGTAACTCAATTTGAAGAACTTGATAATCAAGTTTAAAATGGAAGATTGCAGGGTAGCACCCACTCCAATGGAGGTGAATCACAAATTGAGCAAATATGGAGGAGAAGAATTCAAGGACATGAAGCTATATCAAAGTTTGGTTGGTAGTTTAATCTAAACTACACTAATTAGGCCTAATTTGTCATATGTCATTGGAGTGTTGTCTCAATTCATGCATGGTCTTAGGAAAGAACATGGGTTGCAGGAGAAAGGGTGCTAAGATACATTAAGGGTACACTCAAAGAAGGTTTGTATTATGGATTCACATCAGATACAAACATTAAGATATATAGTGATACAGATTGGACAGGTAATCCTGGTGATAGGAGATCAACCTATGGGTATCTATGTTATGTGGGAGATAAGTTAATCTCTTAGTGTTCTAAGAAGCAACACATAGTTGCTTTTTCATCCACAAAAGCAGAGTATAAAGGTATGGTTGAAGTTGTAAAGGAGGTTATATAGTTGAAGACTCTCATGAAGAGTTTTGACATCATTCAGAGTACACCCACTATTCATGGAGATAATATGAGTTCATTGTATCTAGCTGCTAACCCTGTTTTTCATGCCAGGACTAAACATATTGAGATCCAATATCATTTCTTGAGAGAGAAGGTGATTGATAAAGAGATTGAAGTCATACATACTTCTACAAAAGATCAGATTGCAGACATGTTAACCAAAGCTTGGATAGACCTAAGTTATAGAGGTTCAAAGACATGGAAGGTATAAAGAAGATGGACAAAATCACAATTGATGATTGAGGGGGAGTTGTTGGTGTAGGACAATCATCAATTGATGATTCAGACAAAGATTTGAAGTCAAATAATGAAGCAAAGATCAACATATGAGGCTTGAAGTCTAGTGCATGGTCAGAAGTTGAAGACTTGTATATACATGTACTCTAATCTTGTACTTAGTTCATAGAAACTTTGTATCTTTGATGAGTCGGGATGTAAACATCTATATATACTTGATATAGATGTATTACAAGTAGAGGAGATGATGTATGACAAGAATTAGAAGTCATTAGAAGACTTCGAGAGTAAGAAGAAGTAATTCATCCATCAGATGTATACTTTCTCATAATAGAAGTAAATCTGAAAAGTTGCACCTCGATCTTTTGTTGAGTGCTCCATCTGTGTTTATCCTCTTGAGGAATGCTTTTGCACAAATCTAAATCTATAGTAGACTGACCTCTGTACAAGTTTTGAGAGTCTAAGTGTAATCAGGCTGAGAGAACTTTAACTAGGAACATTTACATGTGTAAAGTGAAGAAGTGAAGATAGAAATAGGTGCAATCTTGGTGGTCAATGTTTTGATCAGATATCCCTCCACAATGTAAAGTTTTGAGCAAGTAAGCACTCATTCTTTAAGTTGGAAGGTAAGCCACCTATGGCTTAAAGCATTTGAATAAATGGGATCTACTATTGGAGAAGCATGCTTAGAAGTTGTAGGCAAAGTCAACTATATAGAAGTACAATCTCAGACATAGGTACATTGTTTGAAGCATATCTCAAGATCTACTGAATCTTTTGAGAAGTCTTAACTTGGAGAAGGTGTGCAACCTTTATACAACACCTTGTACAAAGGTTCATTAAAAATTTTACACATTTGATCAGTCCATGAGTGGATTAAGTGTAGCAAACTTTTCTGAGTAATCACTTTCTTCACAGTTAGTTCAAAGTTTGAGAGTTTGGCATTGGTCTTCCAAAATTGGTTGCTTTTTGAGTTTTTCTCATGATATAGAGCTGCTCTAACATCAAGGATAACTTGTTCTTTTGGAGATTAAAACTCTCCATCAAAATGTAAGTGTATTTTTGCATTCTTTCCTTGGGTAGAGAACCTCTTCATTTGGCGATCCTACTGAGGATTGCTTGGCACATCTCTATAAGAGAGTGCCATAGCTTGGCCCAGCACCACATGTTGGATGAGCTCGTGTAGTACATGAGTGAAGGGAGCTCTTCCTTAGGAAGAACTTGAATGCAAAGAGAAGAGCGAGCGCCTCGAAGGGTTGAAGCTCGAGAGAAGCGTAGACATGAATTATACGAGGAGCCTTCGAGTAGACATAGATAGTCTGAGGAAAGGAAGTACTACTAAAGAAGGGTTACCACCCAAGTTAAGGGACTCGAGGGAGTCTTGAAACCAGGCTTTTAATTTCTAGGAATGAAGTGACATCAACATCTCCCTATTGTTTGAAATGTCTTATCGAATTCTAGTGCATTTAGGGGATTTCCCAAGATTCGCAAGCCTCTGGGATGAGGACCCGGATAACTTTATTCAGATTTTAGAAGTGATGAGGCAGCAAATTGGTATAGGAATCTAACATCATAGGAGAGAGGGACTTACCAGTTGCTCAAAGACGCACTCTTCGCAAAGTTTTGAAGACAGGGGTTCCAAGATAGACTTGGCCAACATATGGATTATCTACGGTAGTGAGTCAATGAAAGCATCAACTATTATATCCAGATAATGGAAACATTGGTAAGGAAGATGGGTGTGAACGCGCCCAATGATGAAACGTTGAAGAGGAGTTGTATTGCAGGATTACGAGATCCCAAAGCATAGAAACACATAAACCTTACATAGCCCCCCAATTTGATATCTGTAAAAGAACAAGCTAGGCTATGGAAAGAAGTGCAATCAGGTCAGCAGAGGAGGATAGAGATCTATATGAGCCAATAGAAGGACTAGGGAGTGTATGCATAAGAAATCTTGGTCAGAGAATCCCTACATCGACAACTCCAGCCTTTGTAGCCACCACTAGTATGCTAGGTGAGGTTAAACTTGCATTGATCGAGGAACAGATTCTAGAGTTACTGACTCAAGCGGTGAAGGCCACCGCGATGACCCAAGAGACATACATTGTGAAACAAGAAATAGCCTCATATCCTAATCAGGTATGTATATATATATATATATATATATATATATATATATATATATATATATATATATATATGGTGTGGGAAGTGCCATGGCTATGGTCATATGGCCACACAGTGCCCCATGGTTTCAAGATTAGTCACTAATAGACCTCCACCCAAAAGAATTTGCATCTTTTGCAATAGAACAAACCATATGGAGGATCGATGTTATCAGAAGATGGCTTATGAAGGACAAACAATGTAATCAAGAAATGGGAGAGAACATTCTTACACGGGATTACCTACTCAAAGTGTCCCACCTATACCTCATTGGGAAACAAAACAGACATATGGGCATCATGCTCAAGGTCAGGAAGGTGGCTACCCTAGGGGGGAAGAGCAAGACCAGACAAGGGCTGCTCCAACTCAGTGCTGGAGATGTGATGGTTTCGGGCATATTCAAGCTAGGTGTCCAAATGAAAGGAAGCTTATTGGGTACACTCCGATGTGCAGGTAATAAAGTGGAGAGGGACATTTCAATGAAGATTGTCCTAAAAGAAGAGCCGGCACTAGCAAAGGGAAAGGGGCAGTTGAATTTTCACATTATGTTGAATCCCAAGCGTAGCCCACTCCTAAATTACAAGAGAAAATTCCTATAGTAGGAGTGGTGTTAAGGACATCAGACCCCCAGGAAGGGTCAAGCTCTTCCATGCATTTTATGGAACTCGATCAAGGTAAGAGAATGCAAAAAGAGCCTATTGTGCCAGTGGTCACTATGACTCAAGAATATCTAAAAAATGATGCAAAAAGAAGGAGTTAAAATGTCGACAAAGAAAAGGCATGTGAGCATGGTGAAGTGGAAGAAAAAGTGGAAGGACTTTTTTGTTGGGAAAGATGAATGGACACTCCAAGAAATGAGTTGGTAGTGCTAATCCTTGCTTTGTTACCACCCCTCTTTCAATTCAGAGTTGAGTTGTAGGCCCTTTTAGCTTTCCCATGACACTAAATAAGTGTCTATGTGCTTTGGAAATGATGTATGTAATGATTAATCAAAAACAGACTACTTCCCAATTCACAATTCATCAAAAACCTTCTATTTTGGTTCACACCTAGTGCTTGTTAAGCTTAGTGCTCCCAACACAATAGGAATTAGAAAACTTCCTTCTATAGATATCAAATTAACTTAAAGAGCTAATGATTCCAAGTAGAATCACTTAAAATGATTGACTATACATAGAGCAATCAATTTAGCAAGTGTAGCATTATCGATTTTTTAGGACCTCTACAGAGAATGACCAGTGACCACTTCGAGCCACTTTTCTCCCAATTCACTAAATGGAATGTCTTAAAACTTTTTCCGCATGTAGTAGCCTTAGAGCTGATTCAAACAAGCCATAGAACATTGAAAATGGTGGAGTAATGTCTGAGATATGAGCAAGACATGAACGTTGTTCTAAGTGACTATGACAGAGAAATTAACTAATATAAGCAATGATATATTTATATTATAAGACAATGTTGTACATGATCATTGGCATGATAATCAATACCCAATGATAGAGAGAAGTGTAGGCTATGAAGTGAGCCACACACTCTCTACAATATAATCAACTAAGGCACAAAAATGGCAATCTTATACCGCAGCTGTTCTCCAATCATTTTATAGATGATAGGATCAAAATTGAATTTGAATTCAAATTCGGCTCTCACTAAAAGTGTTCCTTAAATCTAGGAAATATTCCCTTAAGAAAACTCGTACCAAGAGATTCTCCTAACTTCACGAGTTTAGTAGTATTTACAAATATTCCTCCAAGTCATTTTGACTTTTACAAATGGTTAAAAATTAAAATACATAGCAATGGTTCTCATGTGTCCTCAATTATTTGCACCTAAAGTCTTCTCATGTCTTGCCAAGTCTGTACGCTTGACACTTGCACCAATAGCTCCCCCTCAAGCCAAACATCTTGGCTTGGTCTTCTTCATCAATCCTCTTGAATGTCCTAGAATCCAATCATAGCTTTAAACCTGCGAAGTTTAGTACCATCAAGTGCTTTGGTCAATAAGTTTGCACAATGCATATTAGTTGATACATATGCCAACCAAATTTCCTTGCTCAATAGCTTCTCCCTCACATAATGATAGTGGACCTCAATATGCTTGGTCCTAGCATGATAGATAGGATTTGTTGCAAGATGTAAAGAACTTGTATTGTCTCTAAAAATCATTGGAGAGTTAGCATGTAATCCCAAGTCTACATATAGCAATCTGATCCATATGGCCTCTTGACTGGCATTGGCCAATCCTCTATATTCTACCTCTTTTGAAGATAAAGCAATACTAGGTTGCTACTTGGAAGACCATGATATAGGCTTATCACCTACAAAAGAGAGATATCGTGAGGTACTCCTTCTATCATCTTTGCAACCTTCCCAATCTGCATCTGAGTATATCTTAATGTCCAAATCTGAAGTATAAGGAAAATATAAACCTTGATTTTGAGTGCCCTTAAGGTACTTCAAAATCCTCTTGGCAGCTTCCAAGTGAGGTGCTCTAGGTTTGTGCATAAATTGACTTAAGACACTTACTCCATAAGAATTATCAATCCTTGTTAGTGTAGCATAGTTTATTCTTCCCACTATGCTTTGGTATCCTACAATATTTTCAAGCACATCACCTTCATGAGCACTTAATTTTTGGTTTACCTCCATAGGAGTGCTTGCTACCTTGGCATCCTACAATTGAAATTTCTTCAACATATCCTGCACATACTTTCTTTGAGTGATATAAATTCCAGAATTTGTATAGACTAACTCAAGTCCAAGAAAATACTTTAGTGACCCTAGATCACTGATTTTGAACTCCTACATCATTTGATTCTTGATCTGCTTGATGCCATTAGCATCATTACCTGAAAGTATGATATCAGCAACATACACACATAGGTATATCACCTCTGAATTAATTCTCTTAACAAACAGAGAAGTATTTGCTTTACTCATGATGAATCCTTGATCTTGAAGGTATGTAGTCAACCTATGGTTCCATGCCCTAGGTGCCTGCTTCAGTCCATAAAGAGCTTTGTTCAATTTACACACATAATTTACCTTTCTTGGGTCCTCATAACCAGGAGGTTGAGCCATGTAGACCTCCTCTGAAATCCAGCTATTAATAAATGCATTTTTTACATCAAATTGATACATGTTCCAATTCTTTGATGTAGCCACACTTACCAATACCCTGATGGTTGGCATTTTGGCCACATGTGAGAAGATTTCTTCATAATCAACTCCTTGGGTTTGTGCAAAACCCTTAGCCACAAGTCTAGCTTTGTACCTGCTAATTGTTCCATCTGAATTTCTCTTGATCTTATAGATCCATCTAGAACCAATTATCTTCATAGACTTCTTCTTTGGCACTAGCTCCCAAGTATCATTCTCCTTGAGTGCTTCAATTTCTTCATCCATAGCTTCCTTCCATTCTACCTTGGTCTTTGCCTCTTCATATGATGATGGCTCTTCAAGTGATAAATCTTTGGCAAGATAGATAGAGTGCTTAGTAACTAAAGAAGTTTCATACCCATATCTGATTGGCTTCTTCCTCTCCCTTTGTGATCTTGGTTGGATGATTCAAGTATGTCCTCCAAATTCTTCATCTTGGTTTTGCCTTTTGATTTCCATGCCTTGAATTCTTCTAGGTTGATGATGTCCTCATCATTTGACTTGACATCGTCAATCTCGTTTGGCTCCTCCTTGGTGAGGCTTGGAAACTCCTCTTCCAAGTCATAAGACTATTTCTCCTCTCTGCCACCCCATTTTGCTCAGGGGTATACCTTGTTGTGATTTCCCTTTTGATTCCTCTATCATGCAAGAATGCATCAAACTTATTTGAGAAGTACTCACCTCCTCCATCTTACCAAGTGAAACCTGTCAACCTTCTGAAGAATGTGAGCACAGTCATTGGAGGATTAGAGTTTAGCATGGATTATTTGATAGACCAACTAAGAACCTCATAAGGCACTTTCTCCATCTTACTGGGATGGACATGATCTAACCGTGTGCAAATCTAGGTTTCTTTAAACTCAAGTGGCAAGAAGTCGACAACAAAGGCGGAATTGGACAAAAAGGAAGAAGAGAAAGCGAAGCAGGAAGAAGCATGAGTAAGATTTTCTCTAAACACTGAGCCCTATAAGGATCTGCTTTAGCATGGGTTCAATTTGTAGTTATTCAAATTCCAAAACATGAAAATGGGAGAATATAAGAACCCATTATCTTACAAGGATGACTCAGAACAGGAATTGTTGGGATGATTGATACGCGTGAGTCAACTTGAATGTTACATGGTGAATATATAATCAAGGGAAGACAAAGCTATCAACCCCTTGGAAGTAGGAACTCCAAAAGAAGATTTAAGTTTCGAGTTGGTTTCACCAATGGAGGTAATACAATTAAGAGAAAAATTAGGGTTCTAGAAATGGAACTCCAACAGAGACATCAACACTCGTATGTAGTGGCAGAAGGCAAATCCAAAGCGTAGGAAATGATTGTGAAAGCTGAATTTAGGAGATTGGATCCAATCAAAAAAGAAAAACCCAACAATTTAATAGGCAACCATGCACCGTGATTGGGGAGGACTTTTCGATCAAAACAATATCAAGAGGCGAAGGATACTTAAGAGAAAATAATGTGGAAAAGTGGGAAGTTTTTGCAGAGAAGTTCTTGAGCATTGGATCTGAGATACCAGATGATGTGCAAGAAAGCATCAAATCGGTGCTAAAGAAGTACAACATGGCCTTTGCATGGTCATACAGTGGTTTGAGAGGAAATGATTCCCAAATCTTTCAACATTACATTGACTTGGAGGATGGGGTCAGGCCCATATGTCAACGACTCAGGCGGACGAATTTGAGCTACTCAAAACTGATCAAAGTTGAATTGACCAAGTTGTTGGAAGCGAGATTCATATATTTCGTTGCATTCAGTGAATGGGTATCACCAATTGTGGTTGTTCTAAAGAAGAATAATAAAATCCCCATTTGCATAGACTACCAGAAGTTGAACAAGCGCACGAAAAAGGACCAATTTCCTTTGCCATTTACTGACCAAATCTTGGACGGAGTAGTCGGCCATAAATTGTACTCGTTTCTACATGGCTTTAGTGGATATAACCAGATCAAAATCCATGAAGAGGATCACTCGAAAACTACTTTCACCATAGAATGGGGTACACATGCATATCGTGTTATGCCATTTGGATTATGCAATGCATTGCTAAATTCTAGAGGGTAATGATAGATGCATATCAAGACTATTTGCAAGACTGGATGGAGATATTCCTCAATGACTTTTCCATCAAAGGAGATGATGAAAACATGACAGAAAGAATCAAAGCTATTATAAAGAGAAGTATTGAAAAGGGCATTGCATTGAACCCCGAAAAATGTACGTTTGGAGTAAGGAAGGGATTACTCTTGGGACATGTGATTTTCAAAAAAGGGATCTCTATGGATGAGGATAAGGTGGAACAATGGGACAACTCCCACCCCCTCCAACCTATGACAACTCAAGGGATTCTTGGGACATGCCAACTATTATCGGCGGTTCATACTAAAGTTCATCTCGATAGTTGCACCATTGAAAAATCTTCTGAGGAAAGATCAGTAGTATCAATGGACCAAAGTCTACCAAACTACATTCAATTATATAAAGGAGAAGTTGAAAAATGCACCAATTCTGGCAGCACCTAATTGAACAAAAGAGTTTCATGTGCATACGAATGCATCCCATACTGTAATGGGCACAGTACTTTGCCAAGTTGACTAGAGAAGATTGGAAAGACAAACCTCATTATGTATGTAAATTAAGGAAAGCATTGTATGGTGTAAAGCAAGCTCCTAGAGCTTGGAACCATAGGCTTCTCACATACTTGCAAGACCAAGGCTTTGTTGCAAGCAAGGCAGATTCTTCATTGTTCATTAAGAAGACTAATTCAGAAGTTATTTATCTATGTGTTTATGTGGATGATGTCATTATTACAAGAAATGATGCCAATGGCATCAAAAAGATCAAAACTCGATTGAAGGAAGAGTTCAAGATCAATGATCCTGGATTGCTTACATATTTTCTTGGTCTAGAAAGTGTTTATACAGATTTTGGTGTTTTCATTACTCAGAGGACTGATTAAGTTCAAGATGGAAAATACAAAAAGTGCAGGTACACCAATGGAATTGAATCACAAACTTAGAACTCATGAAGGAGAGCTGCTTAAAGACATTACAGTTTATCAAAGCCTTTTTGGGAATCTCAATTATGCAACCCTAACAAGAGTAGACATACGCTATGGAGTAAGTACATTGAGTCAATTCATGCATACACCAAGAAAACCTCACATGGAAGCTGCCAAAAGGATCTTAAAGTACTTGAAGGGTACCATGAATGAAGGGCTATTTTATCCATTCAAATCTAACTTGGATATCAAGCTATACTCTGATGCAAATTGGGCTAGCTCAAAAGAAGATAGGAGGAGCACCTCTGCCTACCTATCTTTTGTAGGACCAAAGTTGATTTCATGATCATCAAAGAAACAACTAACTGTGGCATTGCCATCAACTATAGCTGAATATAAAGGCCTAGCAAATGCAACACAAGAAGCAATGTGGTTAAAGCTACTCTACTCAGATTTTGGGGCTAGCTACATACACTCCAATGATCTTTGGAGATAACACTATTTCACTTCATTTGGCTGCTAATCTTGTTGGGATGCATCTCTAACTTGCTAAGCATCATTCTCAGAGCATGGTCTATCATGTCAAGTGAAATTATTTGCAAAAGTTAGCTACCCAAGTTAATTATATATGCCCAAAAGGATTTTACTCAATTGCTACCAGAGAAGGAGTACTGTTCAATTCTTTGAACAGGTGTAGTGACCAAAATAGCAAGTTTTGGTTCATTGTGGAAACTCCAACTTATCTATTTTGATCCAATGATTTGAGGATCATATTCCAAAGTAATTGGGTGATTATTTGTGCTTCCTATAAAGTTCAAGAGGTCTATGTTTCATTCTTCAACTCAATTTTGGCTGGTGTGAAGCAACAATTTGCAGCACCATCTCATGTCTAAAAGGTGTCCACCATCTCCTCCAACAACGATGATAGAGGAGGACTTTGCCAAGGTATTTCTGGTATGAACATGTTTTTGTTGAGTAATGTTATGTGTGTTGGTTGACTACAGGTTTGTAGGGTGGCCTTCGAGGTTCAACTCATGATTGTAGCATTGATGTCTTCTGGGTTACTCGTTTTTAGTGATTGTCTTCATGGCTTGGATTGAGGGGAGCATGTGGACGATATGGCTTTTGTTTGAACTTTGTTGTAGGTCAGTCTTGGAAGACTCAAACTTATGATTGAATCATTCATGTTTCTTGTGTTTTTTGTTTTTTTTCAATGTATTTATGACCGGGATTGTGGGAAATGTATGGACGACATGTGTTGTTAAGGTTTTGTTGCAGGATAGAAGGAAATGTGGAAGGAGTGGTGCATGAGTAGGTTTGGAGCATCTGAGCCATGGTGCGATAGACTTGAGTATGTGTATGCATGGATATAGGTAATGGTGTGGATGGTAAGATGAGTTGAATGTTGGAGAGGAATTTCCGTGCATGGGGATTATGTATGAATAAAGAGCATGGAGTATATTTCTTTGTGATTTGTTATGGTTGCATGGTTTGGATGATTAGATTAGGATACTTTATGTGAAATAACAATTTGAATGAATGGCAAGTGAAAAACAAGGTTGCACATGTGGTGGAGGGTCTCGTTGAGGACAACTTTGCAAGCAAGGAAAGGGGAGCATGTTAGCTCCATGAGATGGTGATTTTTGGTGTACTAAAATATGTTCATTTTATGGCATGTATGTTTATTTTAGGTGTATTGCAAAGGTAAATAGATTTTCTATGGTGTCAAACTCCAGTCACATTTGTGCCTATCTTGAAGGCTTCGAGTTGATTGAAGGCAGTGGCATTGGGGCAAGAGATGCATATTGAGTTTGTGGAAAAGAATCTGTTGGAGAAAGATGCTATACTAGGGCAAGATTGGTTGATATGTATATGAAGTGTGGGGCTCCCTCATTGGCACATGAAGTATTTGACATGTTTCCTGTGAGAGAAAAAGTTTCTTGGGATGTGTTATTGTAAGGTTACTTCCAAAATGGGTATGGTGTTTCTGCTCTTCATCACTTTGAATAGATGTAATCAGAGGGCATGTCCCCAAATTTAGCAACTTATGTTGGTGCTTTAAAAGCATATGGATCTATACAAGCTGCAGGTACAGGCAAGAGATACATGTTGAGATTGATAAACAAGGTTTGTTATGGAATAACTTGCATGTTGGTGTTGCTTTACTTGACATGTATTGTAAGTGTGGTTTACTGGACAAAGCAAAGACTGTCTTCAATAATTTAGATGCCCAAGATGTTGTGCCACTAACTGCTCTGATTGGAGGATATGATGTCCATGGTTACAATAAAAAAAATCAATTGAGTATTATGAAAAAATGCAAGGATCATGTGTAAGGCCTAATCAAGTTACCATTGTGTGTGTCTTGAAAGCGTGTACCAACCTACAGGGCCAGGATACCTTTCATAAGATCCTTGTGGATATGGAAAAGGATGGTTGGTTAGAGGATCCTATGGTGATGATTTCCATACTCGATTTGCATATGAAGATTTGTTCAACATGAATATGGTAAAGAAGCAGTGAAATGTTTTGGGCACATGCAACTAGAAGTATCATCCCAAATACAATGGCTTGGCTTTGGTTTGTAAAAGCATGTAGTATTACAGGGGGATGGTTGATGGGTAAACAATTTCATGCACAAATTGTTGGAATTGGTCTTTTTGCACATACCCAATTGGATGGGTGACAGCAATGTTACAGTAAGAGAGAGAAAAAGAGAGTGAGAAAGATTGTATGTGTGTATGGGAGAAAACTCGTGAAAAAATGAAGAAGTCAAAGTGGGTGTGTAATAAAGAGTGAGAGAGGGAAATAGGAGAAAGTAAGAGAGAAAGTGTGTGGATGTAAGTGTGAATGAAGGTATGTGTGTGGATAGATGTGTGCGAGTGTGTGTGTGTGTGTGTGTGTGTGTTGTAGGTGTATAAGTGTGTGTGTGTGTGTGTACGAGAGTAAGCAAGGGTGGTGTGAGTGTATGCATGCATGAGTGTATGTCTGGGAAGAGTGTATGAGAAATACGTGGAAAGTGAGTGAGTATAGGTGTTCGTGTGTGTGAAAGTAAGAGAGTGTGTAAGAGAGTAGGAAAGTGCAGGTGTGTGTGTGTGTGTGAGTGGGTGTGTGTGTGTGTGAAAGAGAGGAAGAGGTGAAAGTGTGTAAGAAAGTGGGGGTAATAGAGAGTGAGTAAGAGGGGAAAAAGGTGTGCTTGTATGGGTATCCGTGTACATGCGTGAGACTAGGAGAGGAAGAGAGAGGGAGGGTTGTGCGAGAGAGTGAAAAGAGTAGGATGTGTGTGTGGGGGTGAAAGAGAGCAAGTGAGATAGTGTGATTGCGAGGGTCAACCTTTGGGGTTGATATTGGTTTGCACATGTACTTGGGCCTCCTTTTCCCTCTTTGCCATAGTTACATTTGAGTATTCAAGTGGACTTAGACTAGGACAAGTGGACCGATTTCGAGTGGTTTGGGCAAAACATAATTTTATTTCCGCATTCTTTCCTTGGGCAGAGGACCTCTTCAGTAGTGTCATGTTCTTCTCCAAGATTGGGGTGAACCATGATAATGCTTGGCCAATATAAATCTTCCAAGAAACCTGACCTTGGATGCCTCCTCAAGGTATTTATCAAATTGCATACGAATGTATAATTTAACTTGCTGGAGAAATCCACGGAACTTTGTGCAATCCCCATCGAAATTTTCTAGCATGCAAATCTTGGGTTCCTTCATGAAGGATGAACTAGGCCATTTGATTCATTGGAATACTTCCTTGGTTTTCTTAAAGATTCCCAATTAATTTTTGTAATTCTTGGAGGAGTGCACCTACATGCACCTGATGTCCCATCTCGACTTGTGTATATGGATGAGTTAGGTCCTCAACTTGTTGTTGGAGACTCTGAAGTGATGCCACAATCTCTTCATAAGTATTCTCCATTATATCTGGTCTTGAATAGCAGCTAGTCTTGCCAAAATGTCAAGGGAGCACTAGCTTGTGCCCTCTGACTAGACTAGAAAAGAGTCAGAATTACACTTTTGATTGCAAGATCACCGACATAGGAAAATAATACACGAATATATAACTACTACAAGAATTCCCACAATCCGAGATTGATAGTGTATAGCTAACTCAACTAGAGATAATACAGAAGATCCCACAACCTGGGACCATAGGTAGGAAGCAAGATCTATGGATTACAAGAACCCCCTTCAAGGAGATGAACTAGATACAAGGAATAATTGGAAAGAATCTCATACAACAAGATTACAACAGGATAAGAGAGGATGCCCTGGATACAAGACTGGACAAGACTAGAGCAAAGGACAAGACTAGAACTGGAACTGGAACTTGAAAGTACTTACTTAGTGATCACGACTCCTTGAGCTCCCAAGATTGGCATTGGCAAGATTGAGTATGTATGCAGCCAACTGCTCTTTATATAGGTTTTCAAGGATGGTTCATCAATGACATTTATGAATTGATGATGTCATCGATGATGTCATCAATTCAAAACATGGTCTCTAGATAACAAAATCAAGTAATTAGATAGTCGATCTAAGGGTTTTGGCACATTTCGGACATAATGGAAGCGTTAGTTTGTCCCAATTCTGAACCAACCATGAGATACAGAAGGTCACATGGAATCTAAGATTGGGGATGGTTTTCTTTGTCCATGATAGCACCTATCCGAAATAAAAACATAGATATGTCTTTGTTTGAGATTTCACATCTTCTTTTGGTGATACCAATTGTTTGCATGTTGTCGGAAGCTACATCAAGGAAATATACATGGCTCTATCTATGCATCAAAATTTAGAAGAATCATTTGTGATCTCACATGGCATGAAGATTATTTTATAAACCAATTTTGATGGGGCTTACATGACGATATCAAGGACCTCATGCTAAGCATGGCCAAGGTAAATACTTTGAAAGAATTTGTGAATCAAGAAATTGAGTGTGATGATAGGTTATTTGAGAGAAAGCAAGAGAAGAGAACTTCTATTAGAGATCGAGAATATGTTGGAGTTTGAGGTCTGTTGAAGCATGTGAAGAGCATACGCAAGAAGAAGAAGCTTGGAGCACAATACACAATACTAATGTATTACCACTAGAATGTACAAAGATAAGTAGCCCACTAGGGTAATAGGTGTATATACAAGCGAGGGGAAAAAAACTTCCTAAAGAGGGAAAAAAAGTGCCCCGACAATCCTGGAGTGTTCATACACATCACTACCTAAATATATCAACAAATCCCCCCTCAGAGTGATGCGGTGATTGAGGAGCTAGAACTCATGTATAAGGAAGTGCCAAGCTATGTGGAATCAATCCACAAAAGGAAGTAAACCCAAAGCTTTGCAGAAAGCTTCAAACTTCTCCCTAGCCAGAGCCTTTGTGAAAAGGTCTATAATGTTCTCTTGTGTGGGCCCATATGCCAAACAGATCTCTCCAATAGAGAACCTCTCCCTAACATAATGATAGTGCACCTCAATGTGCTTAGTGTGAGCATGGAACACAAGGATCCTTGCAATTGCCAATGTGCTCTGACTATCAGTGAAGATGGTGGTTGTAGAAGAATGACCAACACCCAAATCAGCCATAAGGTATCTAAGCCACACACACTCAACAATCGCTCTGAAAGTTGCCCTATACTCAGCCCCACTACTAGAAGTGTCCATTGTAGAATGCTTCTTGCTTAACCAAGATATGGATGAGCTACCAAGCATGAAGCAAAAACCATTGGTGGACACTTGAGTGTCATAAAACCAACTCATCTAGAGTCAGAAAAAGCATGTAAATCTAGCGATAGTGATCTCCCCTTGGGATAAAAAAATCATGGTAGCTAGGTACCACTCAAGTAGCGAAAGATGCGCTTAACCACCTACCAATGCTTTGTTGGAGCAAGTCTATGACAAGCCTAAGTATTGGCTTGAGTCTCACAAAGTCTTAGAAGAATCTTTAAAAAGAAGACTATGTAAAGTTCACTTGTGAACTACCTCTTGTAACTTTTGAAGAGTTTACTTAATGTAAAAGTAAGAGAATCTTAAGTGGTTGAGTCCACTTGATCAAGAATGGAAAGAGGAGCCAAGAATTCGTGATTTGTGGTAGGTAGAGAATCAAATCAATCATTGATTGATTGGAGAGTGATTGAGGGAAGTTAGCCTCCCAAACTCAACTATAAATAGATGGCAGTTTTAGTCGTGGTTAGAGAGACCTATGTGAAGACCTCCAAGAGCTGAGCTTTATGCCATATCAAGGTGTGATTACATGGCACACATATGTATCAGTAAGTCATTGTATTGTACAAGCAATATACTTTCATTTTCATGATTATTTGAGTTCATCTTTCCATGTTCTTGTGAAGTGTACTACTCACTGCCATTACTCTCAGTTTTCTCAGTCAGCTTGCAGAGACGTTTTCTCTGAGCTTGGTGCATCATTTTCAGTGATTTAACTTGGTAAAGTTAGCTCTATAAGTCTACTATATGCTCACAAATTTTCATGTCATTTGGATATTGCAATCTTCAGTTATGGTCATTTGAAGTCAACAGGGTCTGTTCATCTTCACTTCTCTGTCAGGTACCCCACTTTTTCACTCATCTTTTCGGAGCCATTTCTCCGTGGTTAATTATCCAAACTCAGTGATTTAAAGCTTGTTGGATTCAGCTTACTGTCTAGTATAAGCATAAAAATTTTCATAATCATTGAATTTCTACATTTTGAGTTATGTTGATTTTTCTGCTCACTAGTCTATTTCTGTAGCAGCCGGTGAAAATTGGGATGATGTCATCACTTGTTAAAACTCATTCTCAGTGTGTGGTTCATTATTTTTCATGAGATTACTCTTGAAAGTTAGCTCTTTAAGTTTCCTAGACTTCCCCAAGAGGAATTGAGCTAATTGCTGCTGTGCTCAGAGAATTATGTAAAACACTGGACAGGTGTATGAACCAAGAATAGCAAGTTTTCACCTCTGAGCTAACTCCAACTTATCTGTTTTGATCTATCTTTTTGAGAGTGATCTTCCAAGGTACATAGGGTGTTTAATACATCCATTGGAAAGCTAAAAGGGCCCACCATATACTCCTGGAGTTCATTTGGCTGTTGAAGAATCTCACATGGAAAAGATCAAAGCATGGAAGTCTAAAGGTAAAGCAAAATTGCAGGAACTTGGACATGAGGCAGAATCATCACATCATGGCCTAAGAAGATCTATGAGGGAAAAGAAAAAACCAGAAAGGTATGGGTTTGACACCTCATTAGTAACTAAACATTCTATCTACATAGCACAGGACATAAACCAAGAGGAGCCATCATCATTTGAAGAGGCCAAAGCAAAAACAGAATGGAAGCATGCAATGAAGGAAGAGATTGAAGCACTTGAGGAAAACAACACTTGGGATTTGGTGCCCAAGACTTCATCCATGAAGGTAATAGGCTCAAGATGGGTCTATAAACTCAAGAAGAATTCTGATGGTTCCATTAACAGGTATAAGGCAAGGCTTGTAGCAAAAGGCTTTGCACAAACTCAGGGAATTGATTATGAGGAGACCTTCTCTCCTGTGGCAAAGATGCCTACTATTAGGGTTTTGCTTAGTATTGCCTCTTCCAAGAATTGGAAGATACTTCAACTAGATGTAAAGAATGCATTCTTGAATGGTTGGATAACAGAAGAGGTATATATGGCACAACCACCTAGTTTTGAGAATCAAGTTTATCCTGATTATGTGTGTAAACTTAACAAAGCATTGTATGGTCTCAAGCAAGCTCCAAGAGCTTGGAATTTCAGGCTTGTTTCATTCTTGCAGGACAAAGGCTTTCAACCAAGCAAGGCAGATCCTTCACTCTTTATTAAAAAGAGTAATTCCGAGGTCATCTACCTATGTGTATATGTAGATGATGTTATATTGACAGGAAATGATGCAGATGGTATGAAGAAGATCAAAGATCAGATGAGAGAAGAGTTCAAGATAAGTGATTTGGGTTCACTTACCTACTTCCTAGGTTTGGAAGTTGTCTACAAAGATCATGGTTTGTTTCTCACTCAAAGAAAGTACATTAAGGACATGTTGGCAAAATTCAAGATGCAAGATTGTAAGATTGCAGGTACTCCAATGGAGGTCAATCACAAATTGAGCTCACATGAAGGTGAACTCATAGAGGACATCACATCATATCAAAGTCTAGTGGGTAGTCTCAACTATGCCACATTGACAAGAGTAGATATATGTTACAGTGTGAGTGTGCTAAGTCAATTTATGCACACACCAAGGAAACCACATATGGATGCTGCCAAAAGGATTCTCAAGTATCTCAAAGGAACCATAAATGAAGGACTTTATTATCCTTATGTATCTGATTTAGGTTTGAAGCTATTTTCTGATGCAGATTGGGCTGGCTCCAAGGAAGATAGAAGGAGCACTTCAGGTTATCTTACCTTTGCAGGTTCAAAGCTTATTTCATGGTCATCCAAGAAGCAACCCACAGTTGCTCTCTCTTCTATTGAAGCTGAATATAGAGGTCTTGCCATAGCTACACAAGAAGCTATGTGGATGAAGACCTTATTCAAAGATCTTGGATTGGAGTTTGGAACTCCAACTATTTTTGGTGACAATATGAGTTCTATTCATTTGGCTGCTAATCCTATTTTTCATGCAAGGACTAAACATATTGAAGTTCATTATCACTATGTACGAGAAAAGGTTCTAAGCAAAGAGATTCAAATATCATATGTGTCCACTCATCAACAATGTGCAGATATTCTAACCAAAGCATTGGATGGTACAAAGCTTTGCAAATTCAAGGCTATGATTGGTTTGCAGGTAATCTTGGAAGATTGAAGACCTCAAGCATACTTGGCTTGAGGGGGAGCTGTTGGAGCAAGTCTATGACAAGCCTAAGTATTGGCTTGAGTCTCACAAAGTCTTAGAAGAAGCTTTAAAAAGAAGACTATGTAAAGTTCACTTGTGAACTACCTCTTGTAACTTTTGAAGAGTTTACTTAATGTAAAAGTAAGAGAATCTTAAGTGGTTGAGTCCACTTGATCAAGAATGGAAAGAGGAGCCACGAATTCGTGATTTGTGGTAGGTAGAGAATCAAATCAATCATTGATTGATTGGAGAGTGATTGAGGGAAGTTAGCCTCCCAAACTCAACTATAAATAGATGGCAGTTTTAGTCGTGGTTAGAGAGACCTATGTGAAGACCTCCAAGAGCTGAGCTTTATGCCATATCAAGGTGTGATTACAAGGCACACATATGTATCAGTAAGTCATTGTATTGTACAAGCAATATACTTTCATTTTCATGATTATTTGAGTTCATCTTTCCATGTTCTTGTGAAGTGTACTACTCACTGCCATTACTCTCAGTTTTCTCAGTCAACTTGCAGAGATGTTTTCTCTGAGCTTGGTGCATCATTTTCAGTGATTTAACTTGGTAAAGTTAGCTCTATAAGTTTTGGATGTTGCAATCTTCAGTTATGGTCATTTGAAGTCAACAGGGTCTGTTCATCTTCACTTCTCTGTCAGGTACCCGACTTTTTCACTCATCTTGTCAGAGCCATTTCTCAGTGGTTACTTATCCAAACTCAGTGATTTAAAGCTTGTTAGATTCAGCTTACTGTCTAGTATAAGCATAAAAATTTTCATAATCATTGGATTTCTACATTTTGAGTTATGTTGATTTTTCTGCTCACTGGTCTATTTCTGTAGCAGCCCGTGAAAATCGGGATGATGTCATCACTTGTTAAAACTCATTCTCAGTGTGTGGTTCATTATTTTTTATGAGATTACTCTTGAAAGTTAGCTCTTTAAGTTTCAAAGACTTCCCCAAGAGGAATTGAGCTAATTGCTGCTGTGCTCAGAGAATTATGTAAAACACTGGACAGGTGTATGAACCAAGAATAGCAAGTTTTCACCTCTGAGCTAACTCCAACTTATCTGTTTTGATCTATCTTTTTGAGAGTGATCTTCCAAGCTACATAGGGTGTCTAATACATCCATTGGAAAGCTAAAAGGGCCCACCATATACTCCTGGAGTTCATTTGGCTGCTGTAGATCAAGGATTTTGCAACACCTCTTCATCTTCAAACACATACTTATCCATCTCTTCACATGCTTGACACCTGGGTAGTGCATAAACTTGCTCATCTGTGAGACAGCCGAGTAATGCATAAGTAAATCAAGCATCCAACAACTTGCTGATAGAGAACAACATCAAATGCATCTCCAGCATCATGAAGACTCAATTGTAAACATGTCTTCATATTTATAGTCTTTAAGGCCAAAATGCTGCAATAATGTGTCAATATATTTTGTTTGACACAAAGCTATTCTACCATCAACTTGCATAAATTGAATGCCCAAATAATGATGCAAATGCCCAAAATCTAACATCTCAAATGAGACATGCAAATCATCCTTGAAATCAGCAATATGCTTCTCATGAGGACCAATGAGCAGCATGTCATCAACAAAGACAACAATTATCAGAAGCACATCATTTGCATGCTTAACATATAAGGTGCTTTCAATTGGATTGTTCTCAAAACCATGTGCAATCAGATAGGCATGTATCTTTTCATACCAAGCATGTGGTGCTTGCTTTAAACCATATAATGCCTTCTTCAACCTCCATCATACTTTGTTTTCATGCCCTTTCTACACAAAGCCCAGGGGCTGAAAAACATACACTTCTTCATGCAAGTCACCATTCAAAAATGCAAATTTAATCTCCAACTGATGTACATTCCAACTATGATGAGTTGTAAGTGCATAGATGCTACAAAAAGTAGTCATTCGGTGTCTTAGAGATTTCTATCTCTACATTCCCTTGAAGCCAAACCCATTTTTGGGTGCAATTTAAATGCTCATCGATCGAAGCTCCTACAAATTTAGATTTTCACATTTTCACACACTTGAAACCTCTTCTCCAAGCCAATTCTAGGTACTCATATTTTACTTTTAGATTCATTACATAAGTGAACAATGGGCAAAAAAGGTGTCGCAAAACACACCACACAAGACATAGATTCTAGTTTTTAAGTGTTGATTAAAAAGAAGTTTCCAGAATATGATGAGCAATTTAAAAATATGCAGTCACGAATAATTACATCCATGGATCAAACTTTACTCAAAGATCGACTCAATAATTTCACGTATCACAATGATGACTCCAATTCTGAAAGAAGTTAATGATGTTATTAATTCATTAATTACACAGTTTGGTAATTTAGAAGGAATTGTTCACTATGAACTTTCAAGTTTGAAAGAAGTATGGATAACATATCAAATCATGTGGAAGAAATTACAACATTCAAAACTATTAGTTATGAAATTTCAAGTGTGAAAGAAAGTATTGATAGTCTATCAAATCAAGTGAAAGAAATTGCAACATGTAAGTGTAAATATAAACATCAAGTACAAATTCAAAATATATCTACACATTCTATTGAAAAAAGCCCTTTATCCGACCATAGAAGATTCACTCCTATCACTTTACATAGAAGAACACATAGATTCCACAATAAAACAATTAGATGTTTTTGGTGTGATCAAATTGATCATATATATGAGAATTGTATAGCATATATAAATGCATGTAGAAAAAAGTTGGTACTTGAAATTGGACGGAAAATATGTGATTATCAAAGTCCTTTATCTTTAGACTTGAACTTAGGAAGAGGTGGAATTAAAGAATATTTTGATCAAACAAAATCTAAGCCAAGAACATTTAGAAAACCATGGAGACGAAAGAGATATGATGCTAAGAAATCTTTTGAACAAGAAACTATGATACCAATTGACAATCAAGTTAAATGTTTTGAAGAAACGAGAAGTGAACAAATCAAGTTGGATAAACAAAGAGTTGAACATATTTTGCAAGAAAGATTAGAAGAGGATGAGCACGAATATGAAAATTCAATACAATTGAAAAAGAAACATGATGAATACTATGTAGTATGTGATCCAAAGTTCCTCGATAATGACAAATTTTTTGATCAAGAGAAAGTGAGAATTTTGAAAGCTCAATTCAACCATGATATCAACAATGAAGAAAATAGCCAAAGTGAACATGAGGACTCCATAAGTGTGAATCAAGATAAATTACTACACATTGATACAGAAAGATTTGAGAAATTTTTGAATGAACAATTACAACAAAATAAAACAAGGTATAAAAATCAATTAAAGTCAAAAGTAAGGAAGATGGCACAACCTATATCAAACTTGATGCAAAGTTTTTGTATAATGATAAAATGTTTGATCGTGAAAAGATTAATTAGTTTATGGAAGCAAAATACAATCATATTCTAAACAAAATTCAAGATGAGATTGAAGAACAAGAAGATGATGCAAATATAAGTACGAAAAATGACCAAGAAAGTATATCAATTCATGAACATGAAGATCAGACCAAAGTAGCAAGAATTGTTGATAAAATCATGAAACAAATTGAGAGCCATTTTTCATATTCTTTTGTTCCTTTTGATATGAAAAAGAAAAATAGCAATTTAATATTACAAGAAACTTCTAATGAAAAAGAATAACCTTTCATTAAGTTGTGTAATGCCTACTAATGTGTTTTGAGAGTCTATTTTGTAGGTATGGAAGATGAAGATGAATTGATCCAAAGAAATAATATGATCATATGAGTGATTTGTAGGGAGACTTACATGTTAATAAGTTGCTTGCACTAAATTTTGATGTTTTTTGAAAACTACTAGCTCATGATGAGAATGAAGATAACGACGATATGTTGCAGCGTAATCAGATCAATGAGGTGTTGATGACTAAGGATGAACTACAAACAGATCCATAGATAGGATATAATGAGAGAAATTGTAGTGAGGATGAATTGTAAAGCATGTTTTTATACTAATCTTTGATGTTTTTTATGAGACAGAAATTAATGATGGTCGAAATTACTGAGAGAGTTTGAGTGATTTGAGAGATTTGTTTGATTGAGGGGTGAGAATTGAGTGTTAAGTTTCATGCATTTTAGTCTTATTTTTCTACTCTCCATTATTTGTGCTATATTGATTCTATTTTGCATTCAGAGTATGCATAAACCAATATATAGACACAAATGTTTATTTCTTTAGCCTGCAAAATCTACTTGCACTTGTATTTAAAAAAAAAATAAAAAGAAGAAAAAAAAGAGAGACGTGACATCCAATTTAAAAAAAGACATCAACAATTCTAAAGTACCTCATCATCAACATCCTCTTACCCCTTTTGCATCATGATTTTTGGAAAAATGCACTTAAAGTATGCATAATAGGGTCTCACTACATGACCTTGCATCAAGGCATGTTTTGAGCTTAAACTATGCACTTTAAGTGATGGAAAGGACTTATCTATATGCATATTGATATGTATGTGAGTGAGCGTACAAGCTTCAACATCAAATGTCTTTTACCTTATCTTTTACACCATATCTATTTTCATGCATTTCCAAAGTATGCACGATAGGGTCTCACTACATGACCTTTCATCAAGGCATGTTTTGAGCTTTACCCATGCACTTTAAGTGATGAAAAGGAATTATGTATATACACATAAAATGTATGAAAGTGAGCGCACATAATTCTTCATCAAATGTCAAATACCTTATTTTTTGCACCACATTTTGACCATGCATTTTCAAAGTATGCATTTGATAGGGCTACATTATGCAACCTTGCATAAGCACAACACTTATCTTCCCATGCACTTGATAGATGATTTCAAGATTCAATGTTCCCATGAAATGTCAGTTTATCTTTGAAGCAAAAAGGTGATTTTAGGATTGGCCCATTGAGGACGTTGTGCAGGTTTAGTAGGGGAGAATGTCATAGAGATTTCTATCTCTACATTCCTTTGAAGCCAAACCCATTTTTGGGTGCAATTTAAATGTAGACTCATCATGAGAAGAAAGGCAATTAACATTCAAAATCTTGAAAGAGGAAAAATGTGCAGACTTTTGTCTATGAGCCCCATTATATGCTCATGTGCACATATATACAACCAGAATGCTTATAAACTCAAGTAAATCCATATGAACCCATAACAATGTGAACATGCACATTCGACATGTGAAATTTACTCTTGTATACAAAACCCATCTATATGTTCATGTGTGTATGCACACATATATAAATTCATATATTTAATTATTCAGACCCATATGAAGCCCATGCTTGGTTGTTCCATATGAACGCTATATTCCATAGTGTGAAACCAACTTTAGACAGCAAAAGTATTAAATCAATATAAAAAAAGTAAAACAAAACTTAGAACTATTAAAAGATGTACGCGAATAAAACAAAAACAAAAGCAAAAACGTAATAAAAGCAATCCAAACAAACACCGACGATGGCAAAAACCATATGCGAATAAAGCAATCGCTATGATTTATTGATTGTAGCTTTTTTTTCTCAAAATTGCTTTTCATATCGTAAGCTTTTTACAAAGATCTACAAGCTAAATAAAGAGAGCTCATACTCACTTTGGGAGGCATTCAAGACTTGAGCCAATCTTGTGAAGAGCTAGCATTGAAGTTTGGAGGAGATGAAGACATGGAGGAGTTGAAGATGAAAAGAAGGAAAAGACTCTACACTTGAAGGAGGTGGTTCATCTACTTGAAGGAAGGAGGTGCTACTTTTTCTTCATCTTGGTGATTCTACATACTTGTTTGGAGGAGGATTTTGAAGATTTTTAGGAGACAATTTTATGATTTATGATGAATTGGTAACATGTATTTTGTTTTGTTCCATTATTTTTCAATTAGAATTGTATGAAAACTTCTTGTTATAAATCAATTTCTTTCTTCCATATGATTGGAGTTGATGGAGATGGTGTCAAAGATGGTGATATTCTGTAGATTTTTGTTCGTGCTATGGTTTCTATTGCACCTACTGTAGAGCAATTTTGTTGGGATGGCAAAGATGCTCAGGCACATGCATTGATAGCTTTGTCTGTCAAACGTGCCATTATTCCTCACATTCGCTCTTCCAGAATAGATAAGGATGCTTGGGATACACTCACCACATTGTACCAGGCTACGAATGAGGCTCGTGTTGCTTACCTCCGAAAACAGTTGGAGAGTGAGCACATGAATGAAGGTGATTCTATGGACAGTTTTCTGATAAAGATCAAGGATTTGAAAGAACAGTTGATTTCTACTAATGCAGTTATACCAGATAGCTCACTTGTGCAAACCATTGTGAATGGTCTTCCTGACTCATATCAGAGTTTTGCTTCTACTCTTCGTTTGATGATGAAAGGCAATCCAAATGCCTTGTCATTTGAGGAGTTAGTCTTTGTTCTGTTGCAGGAAGATCAATCTAGGCAGAACAGGTCCATCATGTGTATTGCAGATCAAGCTTTCTTGGCTAGTTAGAAGAGAAAAGGTAAATGGAGCTCATCTACTAGCAAGCAAAAATCTACAAATGTTGCACATTCAAAGAAGGAATACAAAGATGAGAAGAAATCACAAAAGTAGAAATTGTTTTGTAAGTACTATAAAGGAAATGATCATATCATAAAGAACTGTCCAAAATTGGCTACAAAAGAAGCAAAGAAAAAAGAGGTTGGAATGGTTGTTGCAAAGGCCTCTACACTGAAAATAGAGTCGGCTAATCTTGTGCAAAATGAAGAATGGGCATTTACTACTGTTTGCAATTATCATCCATCTTCTCATGATCAGTGTATGTCTACAGTAGACTTAGATGTTGGGTATTTTGATAGTGGGGCAACCAAACATATTACCTCGCAGCACAGTTTCTTCACTTCACTTGAGCCTACCCCTACAGGGAATACTATCACATGTGCAAACAACTCCTCTTATCTTGTCATGGAAGTTGATTAGAGCAAAATTCAGATGACCAAAGTGTGCATGCCAAAGCTTTGCATCTGACTTAGCCTGAGAATCATGTACTACACATGCCGAATCATTTATAGATCTTTCATAGTGTATGAGCTTATATAGCCCACGACATAAAATGCCAGAAGCAATAATCATGTCAGCATTTGACAGATCATGAACTGTACATGTGTCATCAACAAATTTCACAACCAAGCCAATCTTGGATAATGCAGAAACTGATAACAGATTTTTCTTGATCCTTGGCACAAACAAAGCATCTGACAAAGTGAAAGAACTACCATCAGCAGTAGTCAAAATGATCTTACCAACAGTATTCCTTGTAGGGGCAAGTTTTCTACTACAGACATGCATTGCTCATGAGAAGATGGTTCAAAACTACAAATAGTAGTAAATGCCCATTCTACAAATAGTAGTATTCCCTGTAGGCGCATGTAACAATATTCCCTGTAGGGGCAAGTTGTCTACTAAAGAGATGCATTGCTCATGAGAAGATGGTTCAAAACTACAAATAGTAGTAAATGCCCATTCTTCTTCCTGCATAAGAGTAGCACACTCTATTTTTGGTGTAGAGGCCTCTCCAACAACCATTCTAGCCTCTTTCTTCTTTGCCTCTTTAGCAGCCAGTTTTGGACAGTTCTTTATGATATGATCATTTCCTTTACAGTACTTGCAAAACAATTTCTGCTTTTCTGATTTCATTTCATCTTTGTCTTCCCTCTTCGATTGTGTAGAATTAGCAGATTTCTGCTCACTAATTGAAGAGCTCCATTTTCCTTTGCCCTTCTAACTAGACAGGAAAGCTTGATATGCAACATGCATAATGGACCTGTTCTGCCTGGATTGATCCTCCTGCAATAAAACAAAGACCAACTCCTCAAAAGACAAGGCATTTGGATTGCCTTTCATCATCAACCGAAGAGTAGAAGTAAACCTCTTATATGAATCAGGAAGACCATTCAAAACGGTGTGCACAAGTGAGCTATCTAGTATAACCTCATTAGCAGAAATCAAATGTTCCTTCATGTCTTTGATCTTTGTTAGAAAAATGTCCATAGAATCACCTTCATTCATGTGCTCACTCTCCAACTAGTTTCGGAGGTAAGCAACACGAGCCTCATTCCTAGCTTGGTACAATGTGGTCAGTTTATCCCAAGCATCCTTAGTTGTTCTGCAAGAGCGAATGTGAGGAGTAATGGCACGTTTGATAGACAAAGCTATCAATGCATGTGTCTGGGCATCTCTGCCATCCCAACAAATTTGCTCTGCAGTAGATGGAGCAGAAATTGCAGCACGAACAAGAATATGCAGAATATCATCATCTTCGACACCTTCTGCATCAGCTTTAGTACCTGCAGTTGTAACAGTTGTAGGTGTGATAGTACATTTTTCAACACCTTGCACAATGTTCCACAATCCTTTTGCAACCAATACATGTCACATCATATAAGCCCATAACAGGTAGTTGGTACCATCCAACTTATCCTCAACAACCAACATACGAAATACATCACTACTTTCAGCCATGGCCGATGACTAAAATACCTTGATGCAGAAAATTGACTATATCTCAAAAAGTTGAACAGAACTACCCAGATGAATTCTGCTAGATTTGTAGTAGACTTTGAGACGCTTATACTAGCGAACTATACCTTTGGCACAAAAAGACAAAATAGCCTACACAAGCACAGTGATAGTGCATTCGAAGGCCGAAACGAGCTCAGATTATGATTTCGGCACCATAGAGCGAAGCGGTTTTGATCTCGAAAACACGCTGAGTATGCTCACCAAAATTTGTGCGATTCTGAGACTGCAATCGGAGAGGTGTCGACGATGCCCTAGATGAAGCAGCGACCTGCTCTAATACCAATTGTTGGAGTTAGACATCTGTGGAAGCACGTGAGCAGCACAAGGAAGAAGAAGAAGCTTGGAGCACAACACACAATAATGAGTGTATTACTAGAGATTATACAAAGATTAGTAGGGCAATAGGCGTATATACAAGCCGGGGGGGGGACCTCCTAAAGAAGAAAAAAAGTGCCCCGGTGGTCCTAGAGTGTTCACACATATCACTACCTAAATATATCAGCAATTGCATTATTCGTTATTCAACAATTTGTTTATTCGTGAATAATTATGGAATTTTATGGCAAACCCCCATTATTCGATTGAATTATTCAGTGCCACATCAGCTTATTCAAAGATGAGCGAATACTTTATGTACGGTAATTCGACAATTTTTTATTGAATGTTGTTTTATAAAAGAATACAACTAGACTCATGTTCCATAAGAGTTACTTTGTTTTTTTACAAACTTACAGTGTCATACAAAGAACAAGGTATAAACTCTTGCTATAAATATTAAGTACTTTAGTACTAAAATCATAAAGAAAACTATTGTGATTGTTTGACTCAACATTGATTCTTACTTCACAATAGTATATGTATGTGTGTGTATGATTGCAAGTAAACATGTATTATGATTGTTCGAATCAATATTGATTCTTACTTCACAATAGTATATGTATGTGTATTTGAGTGTACAATTATGAATGAAATCTATTGTGATTGTTTGATTCAACATTGATTCTTACTTCACTATAGTATATGTATATGTGTGTATGATTGTGAATAAAAATGTATTGTGATTGTTCGAATCAATGTTGATTCTTAATTCACAATAGTATGTGTATGTGTATGTGTATGTGTATGTGTATGTGTGTGTATGTTATATGATTATAAGTGAAAATCTAATATGATTGTGTATGTGCATGTATATGTGTGTGTATGACTATGAATTAAAAACTATTGCAATTGTTGGAAAAGTTTTTATGTTTTTCTTATAATTTAAGGGTTGAGAAGGTATTAATAAGTGAAGATCAAAGGCATCTAGGGCTGCATATCAGCTAAGAGAAGGTTCTTATTGTATCGATTCAATATAACTTCGCAGATCTGTAGATCTTCTTTAGCAAGTTGTATTGTATTGATACAACAAGAACCTTCTCTTAGTTGAGATGTTGCGATAATAGCATCGAGAGGGATGGCAAAGTTTTGATAGAAATCGACTTATGCACTTGATCCTTGGATACTTACGACAAAAAATGCAAACAATAAAAAAAAAGATTTTACTTTTTATGATATAGTTTAGTATTTTTTCAAGCATATAATAATGAATTTTTATTTTTTTATATTTTTATAGGTTATTTTGAAGGTTGATTGATGATTTCGAGCTAAGCAGGTGGTGAGAGGTATTAATAAGTGAAGTTCAATGGCATCTTGGACAATGTATATCAGCTAACAGAAGGTTCATGTTCGATCAATACAAGCTTCACATATCCATAGATCTTCTTTAGGAAGTTGTATTGTATTAATACAACACGAACCTTCTGTTAGCTGAGATATTGGCATCAAGACAATCGCATCAAGAGGGACTTCTGGGAGAAAAGAAATTGACTTATCGAGATAATAGCGTGAAGGGGGACTTGTTATGGTCAAGTTTTGATAGAGATTGACTTATGCACTCGAACTTTCCATACTTACGACATAAGAGATGTAAACAGATAATAAAAGATTCTACTTTTTATGATATAGTTTAATATTTTTTCAAGCAAATAATAATGAATTTTTACTTTTTTGTATTTTTATAGGTTATTTTGAGGTTGATTGATTTTGAGTTTAGTATGAAGGTAGAAATTTCCCATTAAAAAGGGATCATGTGTATGTATGTATGTGCATGTGTGTATATGCATGTGTATGTATGTATGTGCATGTGTGTGTATACATGCATCTATGTATGTATGCATATGTATGTGTATGCATATGTGTGTATGTATGCATGTGAGTGTATGTGTGTGTGTGTGCGTCTATATGTGTGTATGTATATGTGCAAGTATCTATATGTATATGTGTATGTGTATATGTGTATATGTGTATATGTGCAAGTATCTATATGTGTATGTTTGTGTATGCATATGTGTGCATTTGTAAATGTGTGTGTATGCATATCATATATGTGTTCATTTGTGTATGTGTATATATGTGTGTATGCACATGTGTGTATATGTATGTGTGTGTATATGCATATGTGTGTATGTACATGTGTGTGTATGTACATGTGTGTGTATGCATATATGTATGTATGCATATGGATGTGTATGTATGCATGTGTGTATATGTGTGTGTATGTATATGTGCAAGTATCTATGTGTGTGTGTATATGTTTATGTGTGTGTATGATTTTGTGTGTACATGTGTACATGTTTGTGTGTGTGTGTATATATGTGTGCATGTTTGTGTGTATATGCATATGTGTGTATGACCTGCACATACATACACACATATGCATACACGTACTTTCAAATCTATAAAACAAAAACATTAATTACCTCTGAAGAAAATTCTCTATGGTAGGATTAGAGCTCTATATGGAATGTGCTTTCTTCAATAAGTTTTTTATCGAAAAAACTTTTGATCAAAAACTTTTTGATCGAAAGCTTTTTGTTCAAAAAGATTTTTTATCGAAAGCCTTTTGATCAAAAGCTTATCCATGTCCATTTTTTTCAGTGTTTATTTGGAAAATCTCGAATAAAATAAAATTATTCGATTTTTTTTATTATACGATCAAATAAATGAAACCTAGGTTCTATACGGCATTGCACACTGATGTTTTATCCCACTTTTAGCCAGAAATGCATTAAATTCAAAAGACATATATTCCCTTCCTCAATCAGAACGGAGGGTGCCCATATTACATGTTGACATATTTTAAGCCAAAACCAAAAATTGTTTGAAGCACATTAACACTTCGGACTTTGGATATACCCATGCATGCTTGGAGAAATCATCAATGAATGTCACAAAGTAAAGATAGTTTCCAAAACACAGTGTCTGCATGGGACCACAAACATCACTGTGAACAAGCTCTAATTTTTTAGTAGCTCGAATTGAACCATCTTTTGGGAACGAGGAATGTTGCATTTTGCCCAAAATATAGCCTTCATATACATGTTTAATAGGTATCTCAAGTTTGGGCAGAGAGGACACCATTTAAGATTTCTGCAAGCATAGCAAACTAGCAAAATTCAGATGACCAAAGCATGCATGCCAAAGCTTTGCATCTAACAAAGCCTCAAAATCATGTACTGCACATGTTGAATCATTCATAGATTTTTCATAGTATATGAGCTTATATAGCCCATGACATAAAATGCCAGAAGCAATAAGGGCATCGCCATTTCATAGATCATGAACTGTACATATGTCATCAACAAATTTCACAACTAAGCCAATCTTGGCTAAAGCTGAAACTTATAACAAATTCTTCTTGATCCCTGGTACGAATAAAGCATCTCACAATGTAAAAGAACTACCATCAACAATAGTCAAAATAATCTTACCTATTGGAGTTCAAGGTCTACGGAAGCACACAAACAGCACAAGGAGAAGAAGAAGCTTGGACCACAACACACAATACTGAATGTATTACTAGAGAATGTACAAATATAAGTAACCCATTAGGGCTATAGGTGTATATACATGCCGGGGGGGAAAAACCTCTTAAACAGGGAAAAAAGTGCCCCGACAGTCCTAGTGTGTTCACACACATCATTACCTAAATATATCAACAAATCCTCCCTAGGAGTGATGTGGTGAACAAGGAGTTGGTACTAATGTATAAGGAAGTGCCAAGCTATGTGGAATCAATCCACAAAAGGAACTAAGCCTAAAGTTTTGCGAAAAGCTTCAAATTTCTCCCCAGGCAGAGCCTTTTTGAAAAGGTCTGCAATGTTCTCCTGCGTGGGCACATATGCCAAGCTAATCTCTTCAGTAGAGAACCTCGCCCTGACATAATGATAGTGCACCTCAATGTGCTTAGTGCAAGCATGGAATAGAGGGTTCCTCGCAACTACCAATGTGCTCTAATGATCAGTGAAGATGGTGGTGGTAGAAGATTGACCAACACCTAACGAATCAACCATAAGGTGTCTGAGCCCCACACACTCAATAGTCGCTATGAAAGCTTCCGTATACTTAGCCTCACAACTAAAAGTGGTCACAGTAGGATGCTTCTTGCTCAGCAAAGATATACATGAGTTACCAATCATGAGGCAAAAACCACTAGTGGATACAAGAGTGTCATAGCAACCAACCGAGTCAAAATCGAAAAAAGCATGTGGAATTAGATAGGCATGTATCTTTTCATACCAAGCACGTGGTGCTTGCTTTAAACCATATAATGCCTTCTTCAACCTGCACTCAGCCTAGTCAGAATTCTAAAAACCATGTGGAATCAGATAGGCATGTATATTTTCATATCAAGCACGTGGTGCTTGCTTTAAACCATATAATGCCTTCTTCAACCTGCTTTACACTTGGTTCTCATGCCCTTTCTGCACAAAGCCATGGGACTGAACAACATACACTTCTTCATGCAAGTCACCATTCAGAAATGCAGTTTTAATGTCCAACCAATATACATTCCAACCATAATGAGCTGCAAGTGGGCAGATGCTATGAACAGTAGTCATTCGGCATGTAGGTGCAAAGGTCTCATCAAAATCAATGCCTCTTTCATGTGCATAACCCTTTGCAACAAGCCTAGCCTTATACATATCAACTATTCCTCTAATCTTACGCTTCAGCTTGTATACCCACTTAGTGCCAATGGCCTTCTTGCCAGGAGGCGTCACATAACCAGGTATCATTTTTCATGATAGCATCATATTCTGATTGCATAGCAGCCATCCAATTTTCAGAATTTTGTGCTTCACAAATGAAATAGGCTCATTCTCATCACATAGTCCAGAGACAGCCATAGCATAGAAATCTGATGCAAACAAAGCACTACGAGAGCCAGAACGAGTATGATATGATAGAGGTGCATCTAATTTTTTTGTCATGCAAAGTCGTCATCCGCCATTTAGGCATAGATTTTTCCTCCTCAATATCAGCTCTCTCATCAATAAGTGCATCATGTAAATCTGCATCAGAAATGGAATGATATGCATCATCACATAGAACTTGTAAAGGCTCAGAAGTTTCCTCATTTGGACCAATACTAGGCTATCCACTTGTAAAAAGAGGCAGCAAGGTAACATGTCTTTGGAGCTAAGAGATGTCTCTTAGTACATGAAAGTAATGTTTAAATAGCATCTTCCACAAAAACATCATGGCTAACCAAAATGCATTTAGTATGTGAATGATACAAACGATGGCCTTTGCTTTCAGAACTATACCCAACAAAAATACATTTCACTGCTTTATCATCCAATTTTCTACGTTGTTTTCCAAGCACTAATGCATATGCCAAACAACCAAAAACACACAGATGAGCAACAGATGGCTTGCGACCATGCCAAGCCTCATATGGAGTGATAGACTACAGTGCTTTAGTGGGATACCTGTTAAGTACGTATGTTGCACACATAATAGCCTCAAGCCAGAAACTATGTGGTAAAGCCTGACTCTTGACCATACACCTCGCCATTTCCATAAGTGATATGTTCTTACGTTCAACAAATGCATTTTGTTGAGGTGTAAATGGCACTGTATACTGACGTTTTATCCCACATTTAGCCAAAAATGCAGTAAATGCAAAAGACATATATTTCCCTCCTCGATCAGAATGGAGGGCGCCCATTTTACACGTTGACAGATTTCCAACCAAAACCAAAAACTATTTGAAGCACATAAATACTTCAGACTTTGCTTTCAATGGATATACACATGCATGCTTGGAAAGATCATCAATGAAAGTCACAAAGTAGAGATAGTTTCCAAAAGAGGATGTTTGCATAGGACCATAGACATCACTGTGAGCAAGCTACAATTTTTTAGTAGCTTGAACTAAACCATCTGTTGGAACTGAGGATTCGCATCTGACATAGCATGAGAATCATGTACTGCACATGTTGAATCATTCATAGACTTTTCATAGTCTATGAGCTTATACAGCCCACGACATAAAATGCCAAAATCAATAATCATGTCACCATTTGACAGATCATGAACTGTACATCTGTCATCAACAAATTTCACAACCAACCCAATCTTGGCTAATGCAAAAACTGATAACAGATTTTTCTTGATTTTTGGCATAAATAAAGCATCTGACAATGTAAAAGAAATACCATTAGCAGTAGTCAGAGTGACCTTACCAACTCCCATAACAGGATAAGAGGACTTGTTGGCGCATGTGACAGTATTCCCTATAGGGTAGGCTCAAGTGAAGTGAAGAAACTACACTACGAGGTAATATGTTTGGTTGCCCAACTATCAAAGTACCAAACATCTGAGTCTACTACAGATATACACTACTCATGAGAAGATGGGTCAAAACTGCAAATAGTAGTAAAGGCCCATTCTTCATTCTACACAAGATTAGCATACTCTGTTTTTGGTGTAGAGGCCTTTACAACAACCATTCTAGCATCTTTTTTCTTTGCCTCTTTTGCAACCCGTTTTGGATAGTTCTTTATAACGTGATCGTTTCCTTTATAGTACTTACAAAAGAATTTCTGATTTCTTCTCATCTTTGCCTTCCTTCTTCGAATGTGCAGCATTTGCAGATTTCTTCTTACTAGTAGATGAGCTCCATTTACCTTTGCCCTTCTGATTAGCCAAGAAAGCTTGATTTGCAATATGCATAATGGACCTGTTTTTCCTATACTGATCTTCCTACAATAGAACAGAGACAAACTCCTCAAATGTCAAGGAACAAAGAGTAGAAGCAAAGCTCTGATATGAATCATGAAGACCATTTAGAACGGTCTACACAAGTGAGCTATTTGGTATAACTTCATCAACAAAAAATCAACTCTTCCTTCAAATCTTTGATCTTTGTCAAAAAACTATCCATAGAATCACCTTCATTTCATGTGCTTTGTCATGGACACAAATGAAACCATCATGGACCTTAGATTCCATGTAACTTTCTATATTTGTTCAAAAATTTGAGAATTTAATGCTTCCATTGCATCTCAAATGTGCCAAAACCCTAAGATCGACTATCTATTTGCTTGATTGTGATATCTTGAGATCATGTTTTGAATTGATGACATCATCAATGACATCATCAATTTGTAACCACCCTTGGAAAAGCTATATAAGAAGGGGTTGGCTTCATTTATTCTCAATCTTGCCAATGCCAGTCTTGGGAGCCCAAAGAGTCATGACCACCAAGTAAGTACTCTCCAAGTTCCAGTTTTAGTTCTTGCCTTGTTCCTTGTTTGAGTCTTGTCTAGTCTTGTATCTTGGACATCTTGCCTTGTCCTCTTGTAATATCATATTTCGAGATCTTGTCGAGTTATTTCTTGTATCTAGTTCATCTCCCTAAAGAGAATTCTTATAATCCAGATATCTTGTTTCATACCTACCATCCAAGGTTTTGGGATCTCTTGTATCATCTCTAGTCAAGTTATCCATACCTATCAATCCTGAGTTGTGGGACTTCTTGTGTCAGCTACGTATTCTTGTGTTATCTTTCCTACATGAGTATTCTTGTAATCGAAAGTATATTTCGAAAATCTTGTCTAATGAAGTCAGAGAGCATAATCTAGTGCTCCTCTGACATTTTGGCAAGATTATCCACATCAAGACCATGTTAAGAAAGATGGATTCCATATCCATACTCAAAAATATCAAATTTACTTTGAATGATATATTAAAAAGCTCCAAGATATTGAAAGAAAGTTAAGGCAAGGTGATTGCTCAATTGCAGAATTTGCATCAGAATTCAAAAATGTATTTCAAGGATCCATATATCAAGAAGAATATCTAGTTAATCAATTTCAAAGTGGTTCAAGAGATGAAATAAAGGATCATTTACCCTCTACATCTTAGGTAAATACTTTAGATGATGCTATCAATCAAGCAGTTTGGTGTGAGAATCAATTCTTCAAAGAAAGTCAAGTCCAAAAGCTAGAAGTGTTGAATAATCAAGATACTATTCCTCAAGAATTTGAATCAAGAACTTTTGAAGCCCAAGAAGTCATTACAAATAATATGCAGCATACACATTATGAAGATAACAAGAAGGTAAAGGACAAGGAGGAGCCCATGTTCAATCAAGGAGGTATGCTTACTCAAGGCTCTCCAACAAAGATCTTGGAAACACCACAATAACCTACTAAAATCTCAAAGGACCTATCTTGTGATGAACCCAAGCAAGTTCAAGGGAGACCCAGTCCTTCACAGGCTATCAAGATTGAGGACCATGATGAATTCAAGGTTGATTATATCTTAGATTCAAGAATCTCTCGAGGAAGATTGAAATACCTTAGTAATTGGAAGGGGTATGATGCTAGTGGTCGTACTTGGGAACTTACAATTATTCAAAGAGCAAAGATCAAGGTTGATGAATTCCATAGGAATAATCCGATGAAACCCAATCTAGAGAACATGGCCGCTCCTCATGGAACTCGTCAGTTGAGGGGGAGGTGATTGTTCAGAAATTGGAGAATGTAATTCTTCCATTCCATCTCGAATGTGTCAAAACCCTAAGATCGACTCTCTATTTGCTTGATTCTGATATCCAAAGATCATGTATCAAATCGATGATATCATCAATGACATTATCAAACTGTAACCACCCTTGAACCGCCCTCGAACAACCCATATAAGGAGGGATTGGCCACGCATTCTCAGTCTTGCCAATGCTAGTCTTGGGAGCTCAAGGAGTCATGACCACCAAGGAAGTACTCTCCAAGTTCCAGTTTTAGTTCTTGTCTTGTTCCTTGTTCGAGTCTTGTCTAGTCTTGTATCTTGGACATCTTGCCTTTTCCTCTTGTAATCTCGTAGTACGAGATCTTGTCGAGTTATTTCTTGTATCTAGTTTGTATCTCTAAAGGGAATTCTTATAATCAAGATATCTTGTGTCATACCTATGGTCCCGAGTTGTGGGATCTCTTGTATCATCTCTACTCGAGTTATCCACTATCAGTTCCAGGTTGTGGGACATCTTATATCAACTACGTATTCTTGTGTTATTTTCCCTATGAGGTTCTTGTAATCCAAAGTGGAATTCTGAAATCTTGTCTAGTCTAGTCAGAGGGCACAATCTAGTGCTCCCCTGACATGCTCACTCTCCAGCTGTTTTCGGAGGTAAGCAACATGAGCCTCATTCCTTGCCTGGTATAAAGTGGTAAGTGTATCCCGAGCATCCTTAGCTGTTCTACAAGAACAAATATGAGGAACAATGGCATGTTTGACAGACAAGGCTATCAATGCATATGCTTGAGCTCCGCCATCTCAACAACTTTTCTCTATAGTAGATGCAGCGAAAATTGCAACATGAACAGGAATCTGCAAGATATCACCATCTTCAACGCCATCTGCATTAGCTTTAGTACCTATATTTACAGGTGAAATGAGACGTTTTTCAATACCCTGCACAATATTCCATAGTCCTTTTGCGATCAATACATGACGCATCATATAAGCCCATAATAGGTAATTCCTACCATCCAACTTATCCTCAACAACCAGCAAAAAATTGATTTTATCTCAAAATGTTAAAGAGAACTACCCTGTCAAGTTTTGTTAAACCTGTAGCAGACTTTCAGATGCTTATATTGGCAAGCCGAAACCTATATATATCTTTGGCACAAAAAGACAAAATACCCTGCACAAGCACTGTGATAGTGCATTCAGAGGTTAAAACAAGTTTAGATCGTGATTTTGGCGCCACATAGCGAAGCTGTTTTGATCTCCTAATCACCCTGAGTATGCTCACCAAATTTCATGTGATTATGAGATTGTGACCAGCGAGGTGTTGATGACATCCTAGATGAAGCGACGACCAGTTGTGATACCAATTTTTGGAGTTTGAGGTCTACGGAAGCACACGAACAGCACAAGGAAGAAGAAGAATCTTGGAGCACAACACACAATACTCAATGGATTACAAGAGAATGTACAAAGATAAGTAACCGGTTAGGGCTATAAGCATATATACATGCTGGGGAAAAAAACCTCCTAAAGAGGGAAAAAAGTGTACCAATGGTCCTAGTGTGTTCACACACATCACTACCTAAATATATCAACATTACCAACTCCCATGATAGGATAAGAGAAGTTGTTGACACATGTGACAGTATTCCCTATAGAGGCAGGCTTGAGCGAAGTGAAGAAACTACGCTACAAGGTAATATGTTTGGTTGCCCCACTATCAAAGTACCAAACATCTGAGTCTACTGCAGATATACATTGTTCATGAGAAGATGGGTCATAACTGCAAAGAGTGTTAAATGTCCATTCTTCATTCTACACAAGATTAGTAGACTTTGTTTTGGATGTAGAGGCCTCTACAACAACCATTCCATCCTCTTTCTTCCTTGTCTCTTTAGCAGCTAGTTTTGACAACTCTTTATGACATGATCATTTCCTTTACAGTATTTACAAAATATTTTTTGCTATTTTGTTTTCTTCTCATCTCTATCATCCCTCTTTGATTGTGCAAAATTAGCAGATTTTTCTTACTAATAGAAGAGCTCCATTTACCTTTGCCCTTTTGACTAGCCACCATTCAAAACAATTTACACAAGTGAACTGTCAGGCAAGACTTCATCAGTAGAAATCAATTGTTTCTTCAAATCTTTGATCTTTGTCAAAAAACTATACATGGAATCTCCTTCATTCATGTGCTCACTCTCCAACTGCTTTCGGAGGTAAGCAACACAAGCCTCATTCTTTGCCTAGTACAAAGTGTTAAGTGTATCCCAAGCATCCTTAGCTATTCTACAAGAGTGAATGTGAGGAATAATGGCATGTTTGATAGACAAGTCTATCAATGCATGTGTCTGAGCATCTTTGCCATTCCAACAAATTTTCTCTGTAGTAGGTGAAGCAAAAACCGCAGATCAACAAGAACATGAAGAATATCGTCATCTTCAACATCATCTGCATCACCTTCAACAACTGTGTTTCCAAGTGTAATAGGACGTTGTTCAACACCCTGCATAATATTCCATAATCCTTTTGCAACCAATACATGATGCATCATATAAGCCCATAATGGGTAATTGGCACTATCCAACTTACCTCAATAGCCAACATATGAAATACATCACTGCTTTCAGCCATGGCCATTGATTAAAATACCCTGATGTAGAAAAATATTTGTATGTCAAAAAATTGAACAGAACTACCCTGTTGAGTTTTGCTAAACCTATAGAAAACTTCCAAATGCTTATATTGGCGAACCAAAACTTGTATATATCTTTGGCACAAAAAGATGAATAGCTTGCACAAGCACTTGATAGTGCGTCGGCGGCCGAAACGAGCTCACCAAATTTCATGCAATTCTGAGACTATGACCGGAGGGGTATCGACGATGCCCTAGATGAAGCGGCGACCTGCTCTGATACCAATTGTTGGAGTTTGAGGTCTACCAAAGCACGCAAACAGCACAAGGAAGAAAAAGAACCTTGGAGCACAACACACAATACTAAATGTATTACCACTAGAATGTACAAAAATAAGTAGCCCATTAGGGTAATAGGCATATATACAAGCCGGGGGAAAAAACCTCCTAAAGAGGGAAAAAAGTGCCCCGATGGTCCTTGAGTGTTCATACACATCACTACCTAAATATGTCAACATAATACAAGTTTACCTCTATTCCACAACAATATATGTTGAAAGAAACTCAACCAGAACCCATGCAATCAAATAATATCAGGGTCAAGCAACTTACACCAAAGGAAAGAAAAGATCCAAAGGATAATGGATTATGCTTTTATTGTGGAGATCATGACCACATGGTACTCAAACATCCTAAGAAGAGGAAACAAGTTGGCTTCAAGACTTCCACAATTACCATCCCACATCAAAAGAATGATCATTAGATTCAAAAGAGGAATACAATCCATCATGAGAATCATACCCTTCATTGTACGTACATATACTACAAAGCCTTTCTAGTTTTATCACAGATATCCATCATTGTTGCATTTGTGTACCACATATCAAGAACTCTACAAAGAATAAGAGCCATGACAGTTCAAGTTCTAGAAGATCTCACAATCATATAGCCACTCCTTGTGGAACTCACCACTTGAGGGAAGGTGATGTCATGGACACAAAGGAAACCATCTTGAACCTTAGATTTCATGTGACTTTCTATATCTCATTATTGGTTCAGATTCTACAGAAACTAATGCACTTCGCATCCAAAACATGTCAAACTCCTAAGATCGATTGTCTACTTGCTTGATTCTTACATCCAAAGAACCTATTTCAAATTGTTGATGTCATCAATTCGTAACTTCTCTTCAACACCTATATAAGGAGGGCTTGGCCACATGCATCCTCAATCTTGGTAATGCCATTCTTGAGAGGTCAAGCAATCACAATCTCCAAGTAAGTACCTTCCAAGTTCCAGATTTAGTTCTCCAAGCAATCACAATCTCCAAGTAAGTACCTTCCAAGTTCCAGATTTAGTTCTTGTCTTACTCCTTGTTCTAGAATGCTCGAGTCTAGTATTTTGGACATCTTGTCTTGTCCTCTTGTAATCTTGTACTACAAGATCATCTTCAGTTGTTTCTTGTATCTAGTTAATCTCCCTCAAGGGGTTTCTTGTAATACAAATATCTTATTTCATACCTATGATCTTGGGTTGTGGGATCTCTTGTATCTTGTCTAGTCCAATCATCCATACCTATGAGTCTTAGGTGTGGGACTTCTCATAACAGTTCTATAATCTTCTAATATTTTCCCTATGTGGGTGATCGTGTAATAGAAGTATAGTTCAAGAATCTTGTTGAATCTAGTCAAAAGGCCCAATCTAGTGCTCCCCTCACACAACGAGACATGTGATGCAAAAGATTGAAGATATTGCAGCTGATGATATATGCTCCCTCTTCACTATTGGTTGTAATAGGTTGGAAGGTAGAGATCATGAGAACTAATTTCTTACTTGAAAATTTTACCATTATGTAGGAACATGCAAATAGGCCTTTTGAACTTCTTCTACTAACTTATCAAGACCATCTCAAATCCTTTGAGGCCTTGATCAGGTGAATATGTTTGCCATATCCCTTTGATTTGTAGTAGGAATATAGCATCATGATTGGAATCTAGCCAATTGAAACATGACTCACAATTTCATCTTTGAGCAATTTCTTCTTCTTTGTCATGTGGGCAGCCCATACTTAAAATTGTATTAGAATTGAAAGTCAAAAAGGATTTTCTTTCTTCACATCTTCCAAAAACTAGCAAGGAACTATTTCAAAGCTACTAAAACTTGCTACTCTGAAGGTCTTGTAGTGGCATGGCTAGAAAAAAGCAAGATTGTTACAAGCCCACACTGCTACCCATCTGATTTGTGAACCGAGCAAAATCTTCCTAAGTGAGATAGGTTTGAGTAGCATCCATCTGGCAATGTTGTGCTCGAATTGTCTAAATGTTTAGTTTGATGGCATTGACTCATTATGGCCAATGGGGTGGCCTTATGCACTACCTATAATCAACATATATTTTTGGGGAAGTCCATCATCAACTTCAAGTGGGCTATGTTATCCAAAAGAAGAGCATGATGCCACGTTTATTATAGCACATCTATTTTTATGATTGAGACTCACCTCAAAGAGAATGTGACTAAGAAAACAAATTATATACGTGATATGTATCCTCACTTTACAAAGTATCACTCTTATGCATAGGATTTATGCATAGGATTTATGCATAGGATTTATGCATAGGATTTATGCATAGGATTTGAACAATTGTATCTCATTCAAGGCCATGTAATATGGCCCCATATTTGATGCATATGTGAAGTGTAGATGATCATATATGGTGCAATGGACAAGGTTATGCATGGGCACTTGATTTCTTCTTGTAGTCCTAGACAAATCATCTCTTGATATCGGAGTTCTTGTACCATTTAACTTGAAGTGTTAGATGACCAGTTTGAGTGTCGAATATGGAAAAGAGAAGAACATATATGAATATATATACAATGCTCATGCAAAACATATACATCAACTACAAGAGCATGAAGTGCACACTACTCATGAGGTTCTAAAAAGCAACGACTTCAACTATTGCTCACGCTCTCCAATGGTGGGTAACTTTGTTTGTTTAATGACTAGTGAAGAAGGGATTAAGGGATTAGGAAGAGGAATGGGACATCTCTTCTAAACCCAAAAATATGTGGGGCTTTAGTCTCTTGTGGTAGGGATGTCTTGAGTACCCACTTGCAAATGGCCATAGGTAGTTATTGTGATTGCTTTTGCTTAGTTATATGAGACTTTTGTTGTTTTGGTGGACATGGGTTCTTGCATTTCTTTTTTATTGGTGTATTTTGAGCCATAAGAATAGATTTTGGAACCCATATTTGAGTGTATGGATTTAGTGTTTCGCTAATGGACTTGGATATCCAAACTTTTGTTGTTTACATGGTTTCACAGTGACTAGTTCAATGGAGGTTGTGCTTTAGATGAAGACCCTAGAATCTAGGAAGTCTATTGTGGGATCAAGTTGTTGACTGAGGAAGAATTGAAAAGCGGTATGAGTACATCTTTTCCCTCCACTTGAGGATCATGTTTCCATTGGCTACGATTAGACTTTTGTTGTTTTGGTAGACATGGGTTCTTGCATTTCTTTTTTATTGGTGTATTTTGAGCCATAAGAATAGATTTTGGAACCCATATTTGAGTGTATGGATTTAGTGTTTCGCTAATGGACTTGGATATCCAATTTTTTGTTGTTTACGTGGTTTCACAGTGACTAGTTCAATGGAGGTTGTGCTTTAGAGGAAGACCCTAGAATCTAGGGAGTCTATTGTGGGATCAAGTTGTTGACCTAGGAAGAATGGAAAAGAGGTATGAGTACATCTTTTCCCTCCACTTGAGGATCATGTTTCCATTGGCTAGGATTAGATGTACTAAATTGTCAAAGAGTCAATCTTGTCTAAGTATACCTATTCCATTAGATCATCATCCTCGTAGAATAAAAATTTGATAGATAATTTTCCAATCCCAAATGTATGGCAAGTGTAACTTCACTGACTCATGGTGTTTTTATTACACCTACCTCCTATCAAATAGGCTTCAATTGGTTTGATTTTGGCACTCGACATCTATAGGAGAGATAACCACATCATCTTAGATGTTGTACCTATGTCAATTAGAAATTCGATCACGTGATTAGAAGATGCCCTGATTCAAAACCTATGTAAGGTTATATATCCTTGATTGGCTTAGCATTGTAATGTGCTTGGAACACAACCATGGCAATGCCTTGTGATTCAATGAATGACTCCATCAGTATTTCTCTATGTACATTAGAATGCATGTAGATATATATGTCATAACACTAAGTGTTCCTTATGTATATGCTCTACGGCTTCTACCTGAGCCTATGCTCTTATTCATTGTTCCTCATGTTTCATATTCATAGACACTTGTAAACGTCTTAAGGTGTCTCCAATGAGCGGTTCTTTGTAGAGTTTAACACCAACAACCACTAATACAGTTTCAAAAAAAGGCAAAATCTCTCTTGAGATTGCCAAGGTGGAAAAACCAAGATCTAATTTATTTGCCCAAGTTTTGTGATCCCCAAATGATCATAGCTTGTTGTTTCCCTCTAAAAAGCCTAGAATAAAATGAAACCCCATGTGCTATGGACCTAAAGCAAAACGACTCCATTCAATTTCTTATAAGGAGATGTTTTGAGGGGCAAGAGAATTTAGCAAAAAGGTATTCGCAAGTGGAAATATCTATGGAATTGTACCAATAAAGATTGGATTATACAAGAAGAAAATGATACAAGCCATAGAATATATTAGGAAGACTAGTGCATGTTACGCAACCACATCATGGCTTGGGGCAAAAAAGATGTGCATTTATTGCAATTTTTCAAGGACTCTCATCCCAAAGGGCTTGAATGGAACAACAATAACAAAATTGAATACATTCCCAAGATCAAGAAGTATGCTGATTTCAATGCAAGCCCAACAAGAATTGATACACTTCTTAATCTTGGATTAGATAGAACATTAAGTTCCAGGTGCTTTGACACCCATTTATTGAGAGGAAGAAGGCAACCATATGGAAAATTCTCTCTCGACGCATTTGGATCAACACTAAAGCCAACAAACTGTGCAATGCACCTCCTTGGTGTAAGAGATGTCGAAAGGCTAAAGAGGGCATTGGACATCTTTTCTTTTTTTGCCCATATAGTGCCATGTGTGTGGGAGAACATTTGCATTATCATTAAGCTTGATCATCTGATCCGCTCACAACAAGCTCTTCATAGGGAGGTAGTTGGTTGCTCCTTTGACTTTTGGAACATGATGAGCATTAACGAAAATCTAGAAGGAAAGATGCACCATAAATTTTGGAAGTACCCCAAAAGAACTACCTATAGAGAAATCCTTGAACTTCCTAAGAAGAAGGATTAAGAATTATGAATGGTCCAACAAGTAGCACGGCATTTCACTTAAAATTTTGAACCTCAACACTTCGGGCAAAGAGTAAAAGATAGGGACTTAGTTTCCGTCCAAAAACAATGAGGCCTCAAAGTACTCACTATGTGATTTCCCAAGCAAGAGAACATGTTTGGTTGGCCTTTTTACTTCCATATTTTAGCTCAGCTATAGGGTTACTCAAACAAAAGATAGGACAATTGCTAAGGGACAAGTCTTACGATTGGAAAGCGGGATGCAATCCGATTGATTTGCCCATGGCTGCATCATTGTTTCTGCCCTTGCCAGCTCACCTGTGGTGGAGCACGAAGGGACTTCTCTATGTTATTCTCAATTTCAATGTTGCAC